>JAAAKL020010628.1:0-14215 GCA_010016065.2 Carybdea cf. marsupialis auct. non (Linnaeus, 1758) | reverse complement strand
TTCTTCTTCATCATCATCATCATCATCATCATCATCATCATCATCATCATCATCATCATCATCATCATCATCATCATTACCAACATCTACTGTTCAACGTCTGTTTTTTATGCTTGCGCTGGCTGGACGGTGAATTACGACTGACTTCCAATATATTTCATCATTGGCTAGTTACTTACTCGCTTCTTTTTTGCGGTAAATTCACGAAATGTCTTTCTCGCTCGCCCCTAAGCCATCCCTCTATCAATATTGAGTACCCAGCATGCACTACAGTTCCATCATTGCAAAATACTAAATTTCTCAGGGGTTGTTGGCGGTTGTTTTCCATTAACTTAAGGTTCCATTGTTGAACAGGTTCATTTCAGACTGTAGGGAAACTTCACAGCAAAGAGAGGACAATGTTGTGCCGCCTTGGGTCTTGCTTGATTTCAAGGCTACAGTTGGATCAAGCATGCTATTATGTCCTCTTTTACGAAGTCTAGACTTCTCGTTATCATCCGACGCCCGCTTTATGAGATAAGCGGGTATTGGCATGGAGTCCTGATGTTGAAATGGGAATTGCTGCCCTTGCTTCCTCCAAATCCAGAATCTCCTTGCCGACTGTTTCCAGCTCCCCTCGCGAAGGCCATGCCTATTGTAGGCACAGTGCTCAAAGTTGTGATTCCCGTTTCCTATACTTAAGATCGTGCGGTCTTATTTCCGAACTATGCTTCTGAAGCATGTGAGTTATATACGATTAATCCCTGAGGCAGAAAAGACGATAACGAAACGAGAAACATAATGTCAAAAAATTGTTTATAGGTTTACCCAGGTTTGGAATAAAAAAATAACAGCAGCTTAATCTTGCATAGTTGATGCACGTTCAGTAAATTGAGAAGATCGTCTTGTCTCTTTAGGAATAAGAAATGCATACGTCAATTGCCTTTTCATAAAAAGGTGAAAAATGCCCTGGAAGTAGGCCTGTGGGTGATATTAGAATTGTGCTTGAAGTGTCATGAGTTACTTAACACATCTGAAGAGATAGCACGAAAGCTAATTAGCGATTCCCATGGACCTTTCTTGAATTTGCTATAATCTCGTTAATTCCGCAGACAATATTAACAATTATCTTCAGTGTTAATTGGTAATCACATAAGAACTGATCAGTGAGAGATACATTCTCTGCAACATTCATCTTATCAAGTCATTCAAATAATTGACCCGATCTAGCACTTTAGTTGTTAACTTTTCCGTGAATTATCAACGAAGATGGGGCGTAAAATCGTAAGTATATGCTTGCTTGAAATTGCAATCTTATTTTATTGTAGCTAAACCATTGGCAAGCGAGAAGAAGAAGGGCCGTGTAGCTTTGAAGCAGACAAGTTCATGTTATGTACATTTACTTGAATGTTAACGAACGTGTATCTATCATCGATGCCGTCACCGTTCATGCCTGGCAATCCGGTATCTTAAACTTAACATCAAATCTCCAATTTGCGAGTTTTGAAAGGTTGGGTTTATACGTAATAGTGTGAAAGTTCCATATTTCTCAACTTTTTTGGAAACTTGTCGGTTCAAATCTTTCTTTTGTATCTTACAATATGACGCACAGTAGGTTGTGATCGATTGTTTGGTCGGGTGGCAGTCCTTCCTTACTTCGGCCACAGGCCGCAGAGAAATAGTTGTCAAAAAATACTCTGAGCCTTATGTCGATGTACGCCAATGGAGTCGTGGGAACCAGCCTGTCGAGTATGGAAAATAAATTATGTTATGACGGTGGTCAATATAGCTCAATTTTTAGTACTTTATGTCGAGGCAGTGTGGATCCTGCGTTCGAAGTTCGGTGTGACATCCTCACTATTCCTGACAAATATACGTCCAATAATCATTTGTGAAAGATTGCCAGAGGACTATGGATATGTCCACTTCAATACGAAGGCAAAAGCTCACATTTTGGAGTCAGTTTGCTCTACCAACTTAAGTAATGTCCACCCAATGGTAACTATTTTGATGTTTCCAGCAACTTACAGGATTTCCATCAAAACAATCGATCCTACTTTTCGAAAATTTTATAATTCCGTTATGACATCTTTTGTGCCTAAAAAGTAGAAACGTCTTGATATTTATTAGGAACTGCACTTCTACAAGCACATATCATCTATCACTGTCAAGGTCGAGTGCTCGATACTTCATCGACACTCGACTATTATTTTCAATGTCTCAGTTTGAAAACGTGTCAGATACAAGAAAAATGTTTTGAGAATAAGAACACACACAGGAACATTGTTCAAACGAGGCTACATTTTTTGGTTGAAGACTTTTCCCGTTTTTTATACTTGCATTTCTTGTTCCTTTCGTGGTGCTGATTAGATTTAATGTTGGAAATATAGATCTAACAGTGTTATGTAAGAAAGGGCTGGAATAGATGCCCTATCATCATATGGCGATGGGTAGAAATTCGACCTTTGGAAAGTTTGATGGGTCTGATTGCAGTCTTTCTAGATTCATTTCACATGATGCAGAGAAACTGGTCTCCATATTGCGCTGAAGGTCGATGTCTACCGGTTGATAAATTTAAACAGATTTTTGGTACTGCAAAATTTGAAAATACACAAGGCGAATTTCATTTTGTCGAAGCTTTTCGATCGATTCTTTTCAAGACATTACATCGATACTGACAATAACTAAAAATAGAATAGATTTTATACATAATTTATGAAGGAACGTAATTTACAATGAAGGATAATATACAGAGCATTAACACCACTAATTGATAAATTATTGTAAAGATTCTCTAGTACATTTCAAAATTTACCATTTTAATACCTCGCTCCCCTATAGATCATTGTTTACTAGTATATTAGTTTGGTCTATCCGACTCAAATCCCAAATACTTTTAATTTTTAGGTTGATCGTCTAAGCAGTACACAAATCGATGGTAAGTGAACTTTTTCCCTGTATACAATTTGCACTTTCCATCAAATTTTTTAATTTTATTTCCGCTAGCAACACGGCATCTGTATCGCTATGTACTTCAAAAGTTTGAAAAGGGTACCTTGTTGTAAGCAAGATTCATAATATTATCAAATGAACTTAAGTATTTATTCGGGAGTAATAGCAGCATTTCTCGTAGCGGATTGCCTAAAGATAAGCTGATCACAGTTAACAATGAACGTATCCGCGAAGTTGATCATTTTAATTACCTAGGCAGTCAAGTCACGTGTGATGGAAAGTGTAATAGCGAAGTAAAGCGCCGCATTGAGTTAGCAAGAGTAGCATTCCAAAAGCTGTGCTCCGTTCTGACTAATCGCCAAATTTGGATGAAAACCCGAAAGCGCGTGCTTCAGTGTTATGTGATTCCAGTACTTCTTCATGGCTGTTAAAGTTGGGCAATGAACAAATTCTGCCGGGATAAATTGGAGGCTTTTGAAATGTGGTGTCAGAGGAGAATGATGCACAACCCATGGACAGACAAAGTGAGAAATGTCGAAGATTTGCTAAGAGCCAGCACCAAACAATCTCTTTTGAAAACAATTAGAAATCGTCAAATTAGTTTTGTGGGTCATGTCACTAGGAAAGAAGAATTCGAAGCTTTAGTTCTGTATGCGCCGCGACAGAAAGTACGTGGAAGACCTCGAAAAAATTTTGTGGGACATTTAAAAAGCTTTGTGAAAGTGAACAATTTACGCGAAACATTTGCTGACCGTAATCTTGTCAAAGCCATGACCGTCTAAGTTCGAAAGTTTCGAATACGGCACTACAAAGAAGAAAAAGTAAGTGATAGACAGTAACAGCACAAATTCTTGAACTGTCGAGCCAACCACCAAACGTACAAACCTGTTCAGTGCCTGTTTTCGATAAACTTTGTAAACAGTTACAAAATACTTCTGATCCCGAGACTACTAGAGTCATGAACTTAGCTATAATCATACCACGGGATCTACCACTTGGACTTGATCATTCTTTGGTAACAGCCAGGAAATTTCATCATCAAACCAATCCACTTGTCTCAGGGAACCAGAACAAATCTAAAGCGATTTGACTGTAAAGCTGCCCCCATCATTAGCTCAGTTGCTAAGACATTTATGCGCATTCACACAATTACAGACAACACTGATAAGAAAATTTTTCCTGCCCAAATTGCATATCTTGAGTAAACCATAGGAAATAATAGGTCAGAAACGATAACAGTAACCATAAACGATTTCATCAGACCTGTGTCCATGATTAGATGATCAGGTCAGGCTGATCTTCAAAACATAAGAAGAAAAACCCTGCTTGAAGCTGAGCTACGAATTAGGGGGTCAAGAGCCCTCTACACAGAGAGAGAGAGATAGAGAGATGTACAAACAGTGTCATTGCAATGATCACTAGAATACATGACTTAACTCATTTAAATATTTGCCAACTGGAAGTTCATTTCCGTCCAGGAATAAGTGGCAGGATTCCTTCCGTCTCCATTGATTAGAATGAAAATTGGTGTCTAGCGTAAGGCCGAGCATAGATGGAGCATAACGAAGAATGAAAAGGGCTCTTGGCGTATTCTTTCCCCATACTCGGATAAACTAAGTGCAAATCAGATAACACGCTGGTTTAAGGCCGCAACGTAAACAATAGGATACAGTAACAACTAAGAAGAGCCGCTCTATAAGAGGGAGACGGGAACTGAGCTTTTGTTCACATTTAATAACGAGGAGAGTTTAGACAAAGAAATTCGTATGACCAGCAGCTCTGATTATGAAGAAGCTGGGCAGAAAATAAAGGCTAGAGGCAAATAAAGTATAAGGAGAGTGCATATCATATAAAAGAACTATAGAAAATTAGAAAGCGATTTTCTGACCTAAATACATTTCTATGCAAATGCAGCACTTTACATAATAAACCAAGCCTATGCGTAGTATTTTTGGAATCACTCTTGTTTATCTCCAGTGAGCTGGGAAGAGACCATTGACAAGCGGTGCGTTGTAAATAAGCATATGGCGATAAGTGATAAATTCCCTAGGATATTTTTATCAAGTTAAAAGCAAAATTATCGGGTCATAGCTTCTCTTTTTTTTTGGCGATTGATTGCGTTCAGTACATACGCTCTATCGACTGTTTTGAACTCCATCTTGTTGGTTATTGACGTGGTATGATCTAAGCAGTTGCAATTAGGTCATTAAAAAAGGTGTCTTTCATGTCCACAAACCCATGTTCCCGTTGTTTGTTTCATCAATATCTCAATGGAGGCAAAGCTTCCTTTCAGGCATTCTCTTTCTGTAAAATTTGTATGAACCATCGAGGAAATCCAAGATAGATCTGAGTACAAAACCAAGTGGGGTCAAGGCTTTTTAAGTCTATTTTTTATTTGGGATCCAAGACCCCAATTGTTGGATCACTGATTTCTGTCAATTGGACATTAATTGTACCTGGTATGTCACTGCTTCAAACGTGAGGAGTTCCCTTGTATAAACTGGGTTTTATAAAATTTGGAGTTTGAAGTGATGGTTCATTTTACCTGTTGTAGGTGTATTGTTGAAAGCCCGTAGCAAGTTCTATTACCTGTAGTCGATATATTGATGCCTAACTGTACTAACATATCAGTGGCTTTTCTCTTTGAGATGTTTAAGACTTATCAATATGTTCCTAGCAACGTCTTCATCTCCATAGTCGGCTCCCCTGCTCAAATCTCACCCTGCATATTCAAACTTAATCAGAAACTGATCTTGTGGAGACAGAGATTATGAAACATGTGTTTCATAATCTCTGGTGGAGATCATAGAGAAATGACCGGGTCCATTCCTTTCTCTGTGGCTTCTTTCCTTTGTGGGGTCCTCTCCCGTGTATCAAATGATAGGGTCTCCTTCTCGTTAGATGTAGCCTCGTTTTCAATAGAGCACGCGCAGTTTTGCCCAGTAAAGACACAATCAGAAACCAACAGGTTAGCAATTTGTCATCAAAACTGTGGAAGATTTACTATGTCCACGGATTTCTAGCATGGAATTTCCGGGACAGATGGTAAGCTTTAGTTTTCTTTTTTTATTACTGTAACTTAAAATATAGTGCACAGTGAAATATGACATATTTCATTACTAAGCAACACTATTTCCAACGGAACAGATAAGTGGAGTGGGCGCGTTAACTACACATGTCACATGGCGTTTGCAGTACCCGCTCCTCGAGTTACTGTTATACCGTACTCCCCCTATCAGAAGTATTTGAATGCAAGCCACAAAAGTTGCGTTGCCAAACAAAGATGTCGGCGATGAAATATAGTGGCAGTTGAAGACCAGTAGAGCTTATATCAAGTCATATTGCTATCAAAAGGATCTTTTGCTGCAATAATCATCACATTCAAGGGACTCAAAAAGGATTGATCAATAACTTAGAAAACACAATCTGGCAAATGTGAAGTCAAAAGCCGTTCCTAGGGAAACTCACTATTTCTGGTAGACCTGCTACTCTTGTATGAGGTGGATAAAAATATAGCTACGTAATTGTCTAGGCCTAATTTGTAGAATTTATCAATTCTATGTAATAAACTATATACATATATATATGTATAGTTTATTTACATAGAATCGATGCATATATACATATATATATATATGTTTTTGGAGCTGAATTAATCTATCTTGACACACCTATAGACTAAATCTAAATAGATATTCTTAACAAACAGAGTTGAAACCTATATAAAATATAGAATTTAAATTTGCATATGAAGTCTCTACTCCTACCCCTACTCTTTCATGGAGTGGGTAAAGACATTTGAAACTAGCGTTTCTACCATTAGGGAAGTAAAAGCTACAGCAATTTAATGTCAGTATATATTCTACTGGTAAATGACTACCAAAGAAGAATTTCATAGGGCTAGTACAGACACAATACTTCACTTCAGACTTCACAGTAACACATCAATACAACAACACTGTATAGAAGATAAGTAAACAAACAAAAAAATTGAGACAAAAGATATGACAAACTAGGTACTGTGAAACTCTGTACTAGTCCATATTAAAAAAAGGGGTTTTTTCAATTCATATCATTCTTAGTAGACAGGAAATTCCCATTTCTGAACCCAAATCCCAACCACCTTTAGCCATCCACAGCAACCACTTCAACTGTCCTAAATCTCTGGTATTGCCTGCTTACTTATGTGTTGTTTTTTGTTACAGTATATAACAACAATCAAGTTCCTTTGCTGCAGCCCAATGCATACTTCCCCTCAATTGTAAGGCCGACTTTACATGGTTATATTGAACATCAAAGTTTGTGCCAAATCATTTGCTGTAGTTAGTGATGAGCTCTCCAGTTGTATAGTTCAATCCAGGTGCTCTAGATGTTGGCATTATAGATCATGGTATCGAGTTTTGTCTTTCATGATCCTGTTAGTCAATTCAAGAGCATAACCATCTTTCAACCTTCCTAAATTCATAGATGCACCATCAAAGAATGAAGGAGTTTAGCTAGAGGTTCATTGGGACAGCCTGGTAACAATCCTTTGTTGATGAGGTTGTCAGATGATTGAAACGAGCTATTTGTAGAAGAGTGCCTCAGAGAAAAACCCTAGTTAGTGTTGTAAAAGACCATTGCAGAAGCAAATCGTAGTCAGAATTGCAAAAGATTCTGTACTCGAAATTTATCACAAAGAGCACACACCAATCATCACAGTAGTAGCTGATTTCCCATGGCATGAAATTGGATTACAGCTGTGAGATAAAGATGTCCTTTCAATTTGTTTGGAGAACAACTTACTTTATGAGACTTTATGGTAAAATTGGATTCAGAATCTGTGCTAGTGTGTTAGTGTGCTTTACAACAGACAGTTTGAGAATGTGCCAGTTAGTGTTCCATCATTAACAGCATCTAATGCTGCATTAACTCTTATTTATTATCAGGTGCTGAAAACAAGGTCAGATGTTCTGTCTGTGGTATTGAAAAGGTTTCAATTTTATAGAAATGTTTTTCAATGGCAAAATCATTACAGAAAAGGTCCTGCATATCAATATTGAATTAACTGCTACCACTCAACTGGCCTCATCAAGAGGGCAAAGAGGGTTGCAGAAGAAAGCTATTCCGTGGCCATATGACTCTCAATGGTGTAAACCAGGATTTAAAAGTCCCTGATCTATGCAGACATTTGTGATGGTGTACTTGTTTTGAACTTGTTACATCTGCCTTTGACATTTATCATGTAAAGTACTCACACATTTATGTCTCTTATCACTATTTCTGGATGATGTTTTATGAATTGTAATGTTTCCATTTCTAAGTGTAAGAGAGGATGCTAAAGATAGGATATTAAATTCTGATGCCTTTCTATGTACTCAGTGGATCTGCAATCAGTTTGGGGGTATGACAAGGAATAGATGTTAAGAAAGCTACAACACCCCAACCTTTATGTCCTACTTTAGACCAATTTTTTCAGGCGATGAACTTCATTGCTGTTGTGGTTTTATCATGTACCTTTGGAATTGCCCTATATTTTTTGACTATTTTCTCAAACATTTTAGGAAAGTATAAGAAGACAGGTATCCCGCCCAAGCATTCTTGGTGCCCCACCTGGCATATCTGGTGCTCCACCACATCAGCACATGCAAGGAAGTGTGCAGCATGGTGAATCAAGACATCCACTACCAACATTAGGACAACATGCTTTACCAGGAAGTATTGGGGGCAATCCTCCACCAGGTCTTCCTCCACGGCCAATGATTCCACCACCAGGAATGGTTGCACCTCATAGGCCTTCCCCTGGAATGATACCAGGTGGTGTGCCAGGGGTAAGTTAATGCAAAGCAACACTCATGTAGAAATCAAGTTATATTTATATATCCTAGACCATCATTGTTTTACAGTATGTATACCAATACAGAAAACAGTTTCAATTCTTCATGCTTATTTACAATGGTGCAGTTGTGTAGACACTTGTGTTGTCACAGAACAATGGTTAAACTAAGACCAGGTAAACTCTGAATCAATATTCAGAATGTCGTGGTCTGTTTTCTTCCAAGTGTTGTTTTAACCAAGGAGAGTGCTCCAGGAGGAAGGCTACCACACACAGATGTAGAAGAACTAAATTGTTACAATTGTAATGGTGGTTATACTGCAAGGCAGTGAAGTCAACTGGACTCAAACCAAAACTCATGTAAAGGTACATTGTCAGGGAAGGGAAGGTTTGGTCACATACGTAATCTGTACTTAAGTACTCTACATACATAATCTGAACATAAGTTGATAGGCCTTGATGAGCATGTAGTTTAACATTTGAAAGAAATTCAATATTTGTCTGGGGCTGCTACCTACCACAAACAGACAGACAGGCAGACAGACATCTACCACAGAGATCCAAAGCAGAATGGGAAATGCTTACTCACCACCAATGTAATGATGTCAAGTTTGAAAGTTGTTCTTGTTGTTTCTTCCCATTTCGCCATAGTTTTTGGCTTTAGGAATACCACGAAAGTAATGTTCTTCTTCAATACCCTTCAGCTTGGGCAAGACTCGCTCCTGCAGATGCTGTAGCAGCCTTGTAATTGTCCTACCAAATTTGCTCTGAAATCTTAGATATTTGCCCCTTCCTCATGGTGGGCCATGATATCACAGATTCTGTTTTTGTAGAGTATTTGTATTTTTGGTCTTGAACACAGATAAAACCTGTGTAAGATGTTTTTATTGCACTCAGTAAAAGTTTTATTATGTTACAGTAATATTCTTGTTGCTCCCTTATGTTGTTTGTTTAGCAATCCTGGTAATGATATTGATTGATAATGGTAGTTCAAATAGGATTCGTTAACCAAAGGTCAAACTGATTTAATATGTGGAAAAATATGGTGTTCTTATGACAATAAGCTCAGCAAAATGATGATAAAGAATAACTATGGCACGAATTTTGTATTGAAACTTCATAATCCTAACATTCCATCTTTTTCCATTTTGTGAAATTCTAATATTGATTTCTCTTTTCTTTCTTAGTCTCCAATGGTAAGACCCCCAGTTGTTCCAGGTCTACCACTACAACTAGGACATCATATACCACCACCAGGTGCAGCTGCACCACAGACAAATGTTAATGTTCCAGCTCCACCAATAATAGATATAAATGGGGATATGTGGTTGGAAGCTAGGACTGCTGAAGGTAAAGTATACTTTTATAATGCAAGAACAAGAGAATCCAAATGGAAAAAGTCAGACATTAAAATAAAGGATAATGAGGAAAACGAAAAAGAGAAGTTTGAAAAAACACTTGAAAAAGAAGAGAAGGAAAGCACTTCAAAAGAAGATGGCATAGAAGATAAAGAGGGTACTGAATTGTCACCACCAGAGGATGCTGTTGAACAAGTTGAAGAAGACACAGACAAGAAAGGAGAGACAGTAGAAGCAAGATTTCACCCGCAGATGCCTTTTCCTCCAGCTGCTCTTTTACCAGGAGCAAGACCACCAATGGGGTATGCCCTTATACCTTGACTACTTGCAGGTTTTAGTAGAAGTGGAATGATAGGGCATCACAGTTGTCATTTAAGTCTACATAGATGAAAAGTTTTATATTATGGTCTAAGTTGCTGCAGAGTGGCATTGAAAATATCATGGTGTGGTGGAGTGAGGGCATACTTAAGATTGTCAATAGCTCTTTCTCCACCTTGATGCAGATAATAAGAGTAATAAAGTAAGGAGTAGAGAAGGTGTAAAAAAGATTGACTGTGCTTTAAATTACCCTCATGTCATAAAAATATATGTCCCTCATGCGTGTAGTATAAGGATATATGTCTTATTCTCCATTTTATGTATTGAGGTTATGACCAATTCAAGTTTTTGTTGTGATTGATTCTTGGTCGAAAAGGTATACCCTTTTGTTGCAGTAGCTTCTTTTTTAAAATTCATGCTATAGGTAATATCAGTGATGCTTAAATTGCTTTTATGTGACACAGAAATTATCCTCAGACATCATTCTTGACATAAATCTTAGAAAAATATAACTACATATTATTATCCTGATAAAGTTTTTGGAGATGACAGAAGATTGCTTCGTGGCATTGAAAAGGTATGTAGTGACTATACGAATTGTGAGTTGGATGGACACTTCTTCTAATTTTGTTACAATATATGTGAATTGTGTAGTGGAAGTCTCTTCTCTGTTTAAAGAGTATAGCAATGTTGATTGTCTTGTAAGGCTCTAATCTGGCACACATTTGTATGTTATTTTCCTTACTGTTACAGGATTCCACCACCAGGAATTCCTCCACCCGGCTTTCCACCATTTTTACCTCCACCTGGTATGCTTCCAAATGTCCCACCACCTGGATTTCCAAGACCTCAACTGCCACCTCAGATTGTTAAACCTCCAACAGACTGGACAGAACATAGGTTACCAGATGGAAGAGTCTATTACTATAATCAGAAAACTCTTGAGTCAACATGGGAAAAGCCAAAGGATCTGAAAATGGAGGGAATAGAAGGTAATAAATTTGGTGGTTCCTCCAATTTGTTTTCATACTAGATCATTGTCATGACTGTCTCTTTTTTTACTTATGTAAGTACAAAGTTGGATGTATCTGCTATCTGAAGAGTTGACTACTGTTACAGAACTTGCAAGTTACCTTATGTAACTGATTCATGTTGCTTAACATTCTTACGAGACACCGATCATGTGAATTCTCTGCAGTGAGTGTGGAACAATTTCACTTGGAATTAATATAAAGTGAGAGCATAAGAACGTGCTGTTGCAAATAACGCAAGTATGAATGGTACATTTTCAGTCACTCATTCATTGGAACATGTGTAAGTTGTGATCAGATTCTTTCAACAAAGCATGTCTTTGTTTTAATGAAGGAGGGTTCCCCAGTTGCAAAATGAAATGCATAAAACTCCTTTGCTATTGACCAAAAGAAAGCCTCATGGTAATTGTGGGCACAGGACTCATGAAATGCTGGCAAACAGGACTAGGCAAATCTTTTGATGCCTTATTACATTTATTTGTGGTCACTGTTACATGTTGTATGGTTCTGTCCAACAAATGTCCTATGATTGCTGTCACAGTGGCATCGATTGAATGCAACCAACTTAAGCAGCATTCATCCCTTTAACAAATACATCCTTGGGAATTGAAGGCCTTTGGATTTCTCTATTGTATAGTTCTTTGGCGCATATTTTTTATTTTCAGACAAAGGAACATCAGTAAAGAGGCTCCTAATGTTAAACCATTTGTATTTCATCCAAAAAATGTTGTCAACAGCCCAACAACACCTACTACCCATAACACAAAAATTTTATTGGTTTACAAAATTGACATGTCTCTGCGTCAGTGAGTATATGGGAGGTAAATCACATAGAGTTGAGGGCAGAATCTTGCAACATGTCTCGGCCATAATGAAATTAGGTAGTTTATATGGTGTAAGAAAAATTTAACATTAGTGCAAACAATTGACACATTTGTTAAATCTGTCTACAGTATCCCAGTTATGCATTTTGCAACATGCTGTTTGTGTCCTTTTGCTTATGTTTCTTATAGCAGTCAGGTTGCTTGCAAGTCATGTAGTAAGCTTACACATGTTTACATTCAAAAAACATATGTTATTGTAAACGGAAAATTTCCTGAAAGTATGATGTAGTTTGCTCTATTGATCATCTTGTGGTGCATTTAGGAAAGTTTTGTTGTAACTTCCATCATATTTATAGATGGAACAGCTGCTGACAAAATTGAAAATGAAAAAGATATTAAAGATGGAAACATCAAAAGAGAGCCAACGGAAGAAATGGATGTGGATAATGATGATAGTAATGACAAAGGTGCAGAAGGTATAATCAAGAAGAGATTTTAGATTCATCGTGTCTTTTAGTTGATCAGATATGTATGTACTCTCACACACCCCATTAGTATTAGTACACATGCAACAAAAATGGGGTCACCAAGATCACAGTGAATAAAAGTACCAAAAACTGTGTATTTAGCTGCTTACAAAGAATTACCTTTTGCTTATATTGATAAAAAATTCAAATCTTCATTTAATAGTTTTGTGGCTGAAAATAGATTTTGTGCAGGTAAATATTTTCAAAAATAGCAGATATCTATGTACATTTATTGTAATGTTTAACAACATATTCCATACACTTCAAAAGGTTTCTATATGAAGTTGGTTGTAGCTCTGATGAAAGTAATTTCATTTACAGTTAAAATTGTATGAAATGATTAGGATGTCTTTCTGTATGCTCCACTTATGAGAAAATCAATGTTCTCAAAAAAGCTGTAGCCTGTAGATATAGGTTTTGGTGAGTTTTAATCACCTTTTGGGTGCTTTCATTAGTTGATTTAAGGTATAATCACTGGTTTTGTGAGCTAAAAAGGTTAAAATGGGCTATTTATGAGCAGATTGTTATTACTGAAGGGTACCTGATTTATTTTCTATACATATGGAATAGCAATGATTACACATTTAACGTTAAAAGGTGTGATTGGGGTCTTCTGTACAACCCCCATGGTGAAAAGGCCAAGTTTCCATAGTTCCAGGAGCAGAGATCAAAGATAAATTTACCATAATTTCCTGCTCTTAGAAACTGATAGTTTACTCTAGATACTCTAGAATACTCTAGATTCACAAAACGGAAAGGTACTTAGTGCAAATGGCTTGTTACTGGGCTCAAATACGAGAATTTTGTTATCATTTTCTCAAACGAAACATACAGAATATGAAGTAAGAAAACTAGGATAGTGAATGAAATTGATACATGTTTTTGTGTCAATAGAGCCAAAAAGAGTCCTTTTATACAGAGGTCCTGTCATTCCAAGCATCATGTCTCTTACTGTGGTTGTAAGGGCAAAAATTTGTGTAATTTGTTCCTGCATTTCTGGTCCTCCTGTGTGTGTAGCCTAGCCCCAATTTGACACATAAACGGCTCATTTCTTAGCCTTATCATGGTATTCTGTGGTATGGTGTTAGCTAGTACTAAGTTATACTAGAATAATATTAGGGTAGCAGGCTTCTAATTCTGTTACAGCGGTCAGAAGTAAGTAAAATGTTATCATGTTAGCAATAACTGACTAGTGACTACATCACATTTTGCTATATTACCCTTGCATTTTGCAGAGAATCATCGCTATATATATACCGATTTGCCCAAATTTACCACCCTATAACCTCATATTTGGAGTTATATTTACATCTCTGAAATGTAACCAAGCCTTAGGTATGCCTAAAACTACCCTATAAGAATTTATAACCTGTTGTTAGGCCTCTTTATTGAGTAGATCCCTTGATAAGAT
>JAAAKL020010627.1:0-14219 GCA_010016065.2 Carybdea cf. marsupialis auct. non (Linnaeus, 1758) | reverse complement strand
ACTGTAAAATTGCGAAAAGCTTTGATCAGAAGTTCAAGGTACCAAATGCTTGTTTTCCAATTGGCCTTTAACAGTCTGATGCCCAATCTGCTCCCACGAAGTGCTTTTGAACAGTACCAATCATAAATTCCTTAGCTTTTACACCATTGTCGAATGATATGTAGTGACTGGACATTTCTATTCTTCCGCATGAGACAAACAGAATACCAGAATTATGGTAAGCGGATTTCACTACAATTTAATTCCCAAAAAGAGGTTTCGTAGCGGAAAGTGTAATTCTTGAATGATGGAGTAATTTTCGTATCCGACAACATGGGTACCGTTGAAAGGAAAGGCCTACATGATATGAGAAGCTCTCCGGCGCAGACACTACACGGCACCATGCAAATGTAACGAAGACCTAACTAGAATGAGACTCTCATAAAAATTGTGGATGATTGCATATGTTGGGTGAAACGTAGACTAAATCATAATCTCAAATCGAGTCATACAAATACAAAGCCCGTAAATTTGATTCCTGGAAATTTAAAATTTGGTCCGAACCATAGTTGCCCTATAACTAATTCCAGCTTGACATGTTTATGAGATGTTTTCCATGCGCTATTCGGACGCATATAGGTGCCATGGATCCAGATGGACTCTCTGGTGAAGGGGAGAGGGGATAACGAAACTTTTGACTGTCACTTCCAGTTCTTAAGTGTTAGACACTCATAACTCTTTACCTTCTATAGGACAAGGCAGAACCATAATACTTACGGTTGACCCCCTCCCAATAAACACGAATGAAGGAGAAAGCAGAACCACCGTACTTACGGTTGACCTCCCTCCCAATAAACACGAATGAAGCAGAAAGCAGAACCATAGTACTTCCGGTTGCAATTGGATTGATTAACCCTGATTAAGCGGATGTGGATTGTACTGTCCTATTGTCGTGATCAACGCAACGACTTGCCCCATGAACGATGTCCTGAGGTAAAGTGAAATCCTGATTAGCTGCTTTTTATATAACACCTTGACCTGACTAAGTGATGTACCCCAAATCTCAGAATTCTTCTACACTGGATTAGAATCTTTTGCAATATATACATGATGGAAATTGATGGAAATAGCTTGTTTTTAATTCAATAAGGTTGTCATCGTGTTACAGAACTGCAAGCATTATAAGAATGAGAGGTTTGCCTTGACGTTTCCATAGTACTTGTACCTAACGAACCGCAGCTATATCAACCATAGATGTTAAAGTACGAATTTCATCTTCGTTTTTGAGATGGAATACTAATCTTGCCATGGGTGCTAAGAATCTCGGATCCTTTACTGAGTGAATAATATTTATATCTCTACATTACAAACATTTCAAAGATTAAAATACAGAATTAGTTTTATATGTACTGGTACAAGATATTCTACCTTTTAGAGAGACTAAAGATTATGAAAATTAATTTCATGCTAATGAACTTTTGACACGATAAATTTATTGGATCGTGCCCACAATTTTTACAATATCTGATCGTGTCCTGTTTGCTTTATTTACAGCTCTTGTTTGCTGCACGGGTGTATGGTCGCTTTCACATTGTGATATGCATAGCTCATGCAAAGTACCTTATGCAATTCAATACTGTTTAAACTCATGCAAAATAGACATATTGTGAAATATGGAATTGTGTCAATTCTACGAACCGCTATGGCTCGAGTCAAATTTTTGTTTTGGAATTTTTGTTAGGGGTAATGTCTCTTGAATTTAGAGGCGAATATTGCTATTATCTCTTTGTTTATAATGGAGAGTATGAAAGCAAACAAAAGTCTACGGTATAAAAACTTTTAAGGTAACATTGCACTGACACAATTCTTTGTTTAAACGTCACATTGAACAGAGATGACAGATGGCCTTAGCAGACAACATGTTTATATCTAATTATTAATAAACTTAGAGCAATTAAATCTAAGCATTTTTACAGTATTAGTAAACAAGGAGAGCATTAGAAGCTTGCCAAGGATCAGTGTCGTATGACTGATGTTGGCGAGGTTACATGGGTGCCCACTCGCCCCTAAAACAGAATCAGTTGTAAAAATATGAAATGGGAATAAGGCGACGATATGTGTCGAATGACGCCCATAGCATGCATAGCTGCTAACTTGGTAAAAGTACAGAGATGCAAAAATAAAGATACAAAGAGAAAGGAAAAGTTTGATGCGGATTTCCATTATACCATTAAGAAACGGAATGTTTTGACAGGTTGAAGACCTACAAAAGTATCTTGTAGGTTACAAGTTTCCTGTCTTGTAAGTTTCGACAAGAAACAGTTATGGACTTTAAGGCAGGCTAGCAGGTATCAGGGTAACTGGAATAACCCTTACCTGTTTTCGAAGCAATTCAATACTATATCAAGTCAATTCTAGTCACTACAAATGAGTATTATCAAATTCTGTTGTGAATTTGCAGGTTGTATTTAAGACTATTCTGATTTGAGATATTTTGCCACAATGTCAGTTGATAAAGAAGAACGTAATAGTAAAGCTCCTCTTTGTGTTAGGTACGTGTCATCTTCGGGAGGAAGAAGAGCGGTAACCATGGGAATCTGGAGGGAGTATACCATGGGAAATGGCTTAGGTCTTGCATCCTAGGGATTAGAAATCACTTGAATTTGAAATAAACACAATATAATCGACGACCAAACCTATCCCTTTTGAACACTGGGCTGATCACAAGTTTAAAACCAAGTAATCTTCTGTGCTTATTTGTAGAGGGAAGGGGGGAGAAATTTCATTCAAAAGCGTCATATAGAGGTTTAATAACTGTTTCTGAAACCGTAAAGGAAATTTTTTAAGTACAAGCAATTTTTTTGAGAGGCATTTAAATTTCCTTTTTATTAATCACTCTCATTTAATAGTATAACGATTTTTATTTTCAGACAGTCATTTTAGTACTCCCCATCCTCCCTCCCATTGTAAGAAGTCTATGATAAGAAGTCATACTTCCTGTTTAATACAATTAGGCACAAACGAGTTGTACTCTATATCCTTTAATAGGAGAATTAATAGCGTTACTTCAGGTCTCATGTCAAGCCAACATCTGAAAACTCCACTTGTAAGAATTGTCAAACATTTGTGTGACATTTTATAATCATAATCCTATCCAAATTGAACAATCGTAGAGTTTTGTCTTGTCTTCATGGTTTCATTGTGAACTAAAGAGGCTGATTTTATCCAACCCGCACTCAAATGTGGTCATAAAAATGAAAATCAGGACAGTAAACCTGTCTTAGAGGTGAAAGGGTGTGGTGTGATAACTAGAAGTTGCCACAAGTCTAGCCTTAAAAAATATATTACAACAAATGTATTTAGATGACTTTACTAAATATTTAATTTCTCTAGTAAAAAAGATTTGAAACTAAGCCCGTAATAGGGAGTAGGAGACGCTCACATAAACTGAACTGAGGTAACTTTGTGGAAGATGACTCTTCGTCTCCCTAATTGGGGGATGTACAGGGAGACTTCTTTAGGACTGAATGCAAAACAATCAAGAATAAGACCAAACAGACTAGCAAATCTTCTATTTTTGTTTATTGTATCATGCTTGCCATAAAATTGATTTTTGTCTTTGGTCAACTTGGATAGTTTAACATTCAATGCACAAATTAACCATAAGTGTGGTGCTATGCTTTCTTACTTTACGCATCTGCACCAGATCTACTAACATTTTTATATTATCTATTTTCTCGCATCTACCACGGTATGATGCATCATTTTCTCCACAATGATCAAATGCAGGCATATATTGTTCAGCATGAATGCATAGTGTTGGTCCATTGTCTGGCAAATCACAAATTCGGCCACGGTGAATTTTAATGAAGTAATAGATAAAACTTTCTCCTAAATTAAACTGAAACTGTGTAAAGGAAAGATTTTAAAGCTTAGTGGTGTCTGAGCAGACAATTGTATGGATGCAAAGAGACACTGGAGATCGATAAGGGAACAACAAATAGAATCTGTATGAGATCAAAGACTCCTGAAGTTCCACCGGGCACCGTTAAATGACCCTGTATGTTGACTCGGATTTTCATGTTTGATTTGTGATTCCATATAAACTTCGATATTAGAAGTTAAACAGTTATACCCGTAGACTCATAATTAGATGAGATGGTAAACATGAAATTGTTTAGTAATTTTTATTTGGATTCTTTATTATTCAGAAAGAAAGCTTTAGGAGAGCAGGATCGATTGCTAATATCTTCATAGAACGTAAACGTGAAAATTGTGGTCAGACATACCTTGTCAAAATTAGATTTATTAGCCACATCGTTCACGAAGCTGGCCCTCTAAGAGAGGCGGGGCGGCTGGGTTTCCAAAATATCAAAGGGTGGAAGGCACGATTTTCATCATTCTTTGGAAATAATCGTAAAAATGCTATCCATTCAATTTTATGTTGTATTTGCTGCTGCGGCAGAAGATTAAGAATTTTAGTGATTGAGAACTGCCCAAAGTGGAAAAGATTGGAAAGATGAACTTTCACAAAGCGGGGACAACAAGCTTGTCAAGGAGTCATTCGAAGACAGTAAACATTGATGAGAGATGGAAAAGGCAGTAGAAAATCGAGGTGGGTCGCCAGAATACTTTGGTCTCCCATTTGTTTTACAAAAAAGCGACCAGATATAGTAGTGTGGAGTCAACAAAGGAAATTGGGGATTGGTTTGGAGTTGACAGTGCCGTGGGAAGAGAAACTCGCACGTGCAGAAGAAAGGAAATACAGGAGATACGAAAACTTGTTTAGGGAGTGTAAAGAAAGGGGTGAAAGATGGAGTACTACCATATGGCGGTAGGTGCCCGCGGGTATATTGAGCGAGAGCTGACCAGGACCTTTCGCCAGTGATTCTGCTGTACGAACCCAGAGATAAGTATGTTCATTAAAGATGCACACGAAGCAACAGAGAAGGGCATCATTCTGGATCTGGTTAAAGTGAGAGGACGAGTCTTGGCTCGAAAGGCAGTTGACACCAGTGCCAGGTTACCACCTCCAGATGGAGGGCCCACTCACGCCACCTCAAAAACACAGTCGAGGAAGTGAGGCCGACACTGCGAAGTGGTTCCTTTTGCTGATGATATGGCGCCGGATCCGGTTACTGAGCTTTCAGCTTTAAAGCACCATAGTGGGTGTATGTCATTTCCTGTGATTACATCGATACAACAATGTTAGAGTTGGCTAAATTCAATTGAAAGTGGCATTGTTTAGTTTAAATTCTAGCTGGGACAAGTAAATTGCCGCTAAGCCGTTGGTTTAAAGTGGTAAGAGGTTTTGGTTTCCGATGCTTTATGATGTACTAAAGTGAAGAATGTATATGCCGATAATAATCTCAGATGGCGCCCCCCTTGCCCCCGTCACCTTTGTGAGCGAGCCACACCTCTTTCCACAGAAAAAAAATATATATTGGTCATAATGGAACACGATTAAGGAACATCATGATCATTGCATTAGATTGTAATTTCGTTAAAAATATTTTAACCTTGTTGATATTGATAAGAGAGATGAAATTGTGTGACTAAATATAATAAATAATAATACTATAATAATTATTATACAGGACTTATCACAATGTACGTCATATGTTTTAAAGTTAGCCAACGTCAAAAAGACTAGACCTGCAATAATACACTTGCAGCTTTTAATATCATAATTAATCACACAGTGTAACATAACGGCGTGATTTAAGCATTACTATGAATTTTAGACTGCAAATGTAGACGATTTTGTAATTAGAGTTTAGGGTTTTAAGAAGTTACTGGAAACAGCAGTTTCCACTTTTAAGTTAAGTTTTTCGCAACGTTGCAATGAGCGTGTGAGGATCTCCCTATGGAGCATCTGCAATATAAATGCAAATGTATATAACGTATATATAAATATGTATATATACGTGGATTCAATTGCAAAGAAGTTTTACACAAGTGTGTCTGAAGCCTACATTTGGATCCTAGCAATGATGCATTCTAAACTCCTTAGATAGCGAGGTCAACAGGATACGTGCGGTTACCATAGGTGCCGTCACCATGCGATTTGGTGCATTCAAAACAGGAGTAATTGAAGAAAAAAGAGATCTTATCTACCTCTTTCGTGTAATTTGAGTCTCTATCATGATGCAGTGTAGCATCAAAACGAAAGTGCCACCATGTCCTGGTCCTTCCCAGGTTGCAGCGTGACCAGAACTTGACGAAACAAATCTTTTAGTTCATTAGTGCAAAGACCGGTAATTAGTCTTTAGGTATACCACTTTTCTTCAACACTTTTACACCTTTTTAGCCTTTAAAAGGTCTCTTAAAACGATTCTATAAGAGTGAAAAGTCATTCACATTTGTAATCAATAAGCACGTACAAAGTATCAGGCCTATACTTCCTTGACCTAGCAATCGTATAATATACATATTTCTCCGTGAATGTTTACAGATTTAGAACTAATTTGGAGGCAACACAGGACCGACACTAGTCTGGGTGTGACCGGGATCAATCAATATGGACGCAGATTGTCTTATCTCCTAAAAGCAGCATTAAGAACGTCAAACGGGATGTTTGGGTTTCAAAACATTTTCATCCCTTCTTAAGGCGGCATGCATGACAACTTATCAACCTGCTTCCAGCCTGAACTTCCCATATGAAAATTCAACAATATCGAAGCAAAAGTGTCTAATCTGACCACGGCTTTCCAACGTCGACTTGTGTTAGGTCACTCTCATTACAAACGACTTCATTAACAGGCGATCGGCAACATTTTCTTGGCACATCATAGCCATCAAATCGAGATCATTTACGGCTACAATGGGGTAGTACTAATCTTGTGATTGCTAAACTGTCATGTCAAATAATTGATAAACAAATTGTATATTTTTTTATTTACACTACTTGGCTTACTTTATCTACCGACTTTGATTGATGGATTTTGATTGATCTGACTCGATCCTCATTGTTTCTTAAAATAGACTGTTTCGTTTCTAGCCAAGTTTTGTTTCCAGTTACACACGTAGTAGTATTTCTCCTAAAAACATACATCATCTTGCGCAGATTCTAAAATGCATATGAGGAAAAGACAAAAAAAAGCTGTGAACTGTTGATGCTTCATTGAAACAGTTCTGCTACTGGGATTACAAATGGGAGTGCAGGTGAAAAGTTGGAAAGATATTTACAAACAAAAATGATGTGAATTGTTGGCCCGGTTTTGTGTACTTGATCAAGTCCAACCTTTAATCAAATTTCGCTCTCCCAGTTAGTGCAATGATTCTGTATTCTCTTACTAGAGAAATATTTTCATAATTTTTGAAAGGAAGCGACAGTAGATTTAATGGAAAAGGTCTCTTATCTTTACTATTGGAAATTCAAGAAGGATATAGTCGATGAGGCATTCGAGAGAATTTTGGAATGCCGTCTATTTCAATCCTTCATGTTTTCGAAAGTGCGTCAATTAAGATTTGATAACCATTTTTATCAGAATTCTATAGACAATTGATTCACTTTCCATTTACTACTCATATTCAATGTTTTTACACCAGATTGGGTTTTCGAAGGACAATTTTAAAGTGGTATTATGAAAACTTGTGCATCGGTCTGCCCCTCGTTATTTGACTATGTTTTTCTGGAGGCTTCACATTCCGATTTAATGTTTGTCAAAATATATCAAAATCTTCAACCGTTGCGTCTATCTAAACCCCTCATGTATTACATATCTAAGAGTATATACTTCAAGTTGAATTCTTGTTTATGATGTAACATGACATCAATGTCCAAGCTTAGGTATGAAAGGATCGGTAACGGCCGAAGAGCTTCAAGAAGACAAGAAAATTTTACCATAATCTTAATTTATGTACTATAATGTTGTCGTAAAGAAATCGATTTAGCATATAATACTGTACTACGATGGTTGTTTAGAAATATTGGACAGGCTTTGATTTTTGTGATAATTACTGTGCTAAAGGGGTCTTTTTTGACACATTGGAGGATAGGGAGTGACGTCGATAGCTTTACTATGGACAATGTATCAAGTGGACAGACATATCACATTTATGGCAACCTTAGACAAAATTACTTAAATCTCTGAATTTTTAACGTAATATAAATACTACAACCTTAACTTAGTTGCATGATATTCTTGATGTGCATTGGAACTCACTTTAAGTTACATATTGAAGAATATTAATCCCATCCAAGTTACAATCCTCCAAACCTGCTGCTAACTATGTTCCTGACAGTGTCAAGCACATGCACTTCGAATGTCGGGTAGACTTTGGCATTAGATTTTTCTTTGGAAATGTCAATTTTTATCAGTTTCAACCATCATGATAACGAGTTTTATACATTATAGACTTATGGAATTAAGGGATACAATTTTGTTGGTAATTCTGTTTTTGGGCATGACATATACTCTCCAGGTATAATTTCCCTACCTACTTATCAACTTTTTGGAATAAAATGCTTGTAGATGGGTCTATTTGAGAAGAACGCATTACCTCTATGCAAATTTTTAACAACTTCTGCTGTCACAAAATAGTACCTCTATCTCTGACTTTAAAGTAAGTAAGTCGTAGCATACATTTTGAAAAACATTCTGTATTTCACAGAATGTATATCTGGGGAATAGCTGTAGACAAAGGTGTATCTATTACATACAGGGGGGTTTTTTTTATTAAAACAGAGTTTGTGATACGCAAGGACTCTCTTTCGTTTCTATTTCGGTTACAATTTTGAACTGTTTATGTGCCGTGAAGTCGAGTTGACGCGTGCGTTTTTCAACAGCTATCGGCCAATGCCTATCGGGAAATGTTAGGTTTAGAGAATTCATGTCTTGCTGGTAAGACAGAGGGCAGCAGGCCAAAAGGAAATCATATCTGGATAGTTTGGTATTCTGGTGAAGGAACATTTTTCTGTATGGGAATGAGTTAAGATTTCGAGCTTGAGACTTTTGGAAACATCATAAAAAAAAACTGTGAAAAGCCATGATCACGAAAGTCCTGATACGGTATGGTACCTTACGAAGGTGAATGTCGGGAAAAATGTATTAGGAAGCTAGAAGTACTTAATTTAAAGTTCGTTCTCACTGAATGGGAAGCTGTCGTAGCGTCTGTGGTTACTAAATGCTCTCCTCATGCACAAACAACTAGAAGATGCTTTTGGTGTCAACTTATGCGACTAATATTGTCAAATATTAGTTTATAATATTGAAGTCTTAAGAATTTCACAAAAAAGCATCATTATCTAACTCGTTTGATAATATGTTACAAAAATTAATCGTGACGTCCTCTCAAGTTTGACTGCTGTTGTAAACCTAACGATAACTTTAGGGCACGTTGTTCTTTGGCAACGAAATACTTGCACATCCATAGCAATCCAAGAATCACAAAACAAAAGATATCTCCACCCTATGTATTATATTCCATGTCACAACCTTTCTAACTCTGATTATAGCATAATAATAAACTCCAGACTAAGAGATCTTGGACAAACCATTTGAAAATATCCGATTGTAAATGACATCTTCCGTAATCTTTCACACAATGCTATTCGCCACCATACACACATTTTTTCTCCAGTGGCTTTCATTCTCCATGCTTTCGACAGTCACAGCTGCCGTTGTGGCCAAAAATATTTGAGTTGGTCTATCAATAGAACGAGTTTAATAATAACAAGATTTTTCACTTTTCAAGCGTCTTCCCCATGTTTGAAATAATGTTTAACAGCAATTGCTCATAGAATAGAGATACCTGATGCACCAGTAGTTGCATAAATTAATCATTTTTTTAAGTTCTTGAAATTAAGCTTGGGTTGTAGAAACTTTGTTTAGAGGCAAAACATTGCTTTCCTACATAACACCACTGTAAAACTTACGTTTTGTGGAAGACGATACATCGGGTTTTGTTCCATTATTCTATCTACAGTGTGACATCGAAATGCCATAAGATTTCCTATTCCAAACTACTTGGTTGCATGGTATGCATGCCCTTCATTAGTTTCCAGACATTGAACTCTGGTAAAACTCTAAGCCTTACATTGAAAAAATTCTCTGTTTCTAAGAAATCGATGTCTGTTTTGCTTCAGGCCAACTCCCATATAAAAAGCTGCAAAACGTTGTATAAAATACTATCGGTACACGCTACACTCGTTCGTGACAATAAATTTTACGACTACATCTAAAATATTTCCACTAATGTTAACAATACATGTAGCAAGAAGGATAATACAAAACATAACATGCAAAAGAAGATCAACAAAAATGTTCTGTGTTAACTCAATCAGGTCTAACTGTCGTCATTTGTCAAATTATCGTACTTGCTAAACACAGACTCCTACCTTGCTAATTAAACAATCTAACTTTGCTTATCAATCCCAACTACTTTTCTGATGATATGGTTATTTTGGGAATACGGAGCAGGATTATTAAAGTGTTTTAAACGTTTACTTTAACTTTAGCCGAAGCTGAACATTGCTTGCCATTTTCATATACAGTGATGAAAATGTCCCTCGGTTTAAGGAAATATTAGACCATTTTCGCGTCTAGAGTAAGCATAGTTTTTGACTGATCGCTGCTTAAAAATTATGGAAATATAGAACTATGTACTTATGGACAGCTACCTCAATTCTCAATGTCCATTTCTTTAACATTATCATTTATTGAAAACAGAAGTTAGAGTTTGCGCGGCATACAACAGTTTAATGTTATCTCAAACAGATCGACCAACACGTCCTGATCATCAGGATTAGCTATCACACAAGCAAAACGATTGCATGCAATTTCCTATTATCTCGCAAAGTTTCTCTCTGTGTTTAAGACAACAGGCACTAAAGTTTAGACGCAGTATTAAATTTTACGTTTAATTATACCCTTTCTCTCGATGAGACAATGCCTTCAGACTGAAATTTACGGTCGTTGTGTAACTTTTAGATTTTGAAATGTTGATCCGTTGTGTAGAATTGCCAAGAATAAATCAACTGCATTGGTTGGGGTAGTAATGCGTGGGTGTCGACAAAAAAGCAGACAAGGATGTCTGGAACTTTAATACGAAGGATATAATACTTACGAATGAACAATTATAGTCAAGGAAATTTTTTAACTTGGTAGATTTGAGGTTTTCTTTGCTTCGCATAAAGGGCGAGGCGAGTATTTATATACAACCTAGCATCAGATCATAATGTTTACCAGTACGTTCTACAGTTCTAATTTGTCCATTATGTTAGGCTGTGTACTCTTACAGAACTCCATATACATTTTAATAGATTCATCTCAAAGAATGCAGAAGTCAAACATGATCTCATTTAAGTTTCAATTTATTTATCAACTTACAGATGACTGTCAAACAATATTTAGCAAGGGTTAAACGAAGCCCTTAGTTCCTAAGACTTAAAAAACTGTTAAAACGTTTTAACATCCTTTGATACTTCAACTTGTGTTATTGCTGCACAATTTAAAAACAGAGGAAATTATTAGACCAATGTTAACCTACCGGCATGAGCAATAAACGACAAATATATATAGACCTACCCAAATTAGACTTCACATTGGTACACAATTCTTGACGTTTATGTCAGGAACTTCCGTCTTCAGAATCATCCCCCGCGATTTTAACAATGTAGACTAAGTCTTGTTAAGAACTCACTTACCTTCATTCGATCACTGCAGCCCCAGACTCTGGGAATACTCTATCTTTACAAACAAAACGCCTCAACTCGAATTGTATTATTTGTTGAGATAGTACAACATGTGGTTGTATTATCTTCTGGGTCTGTCATTAAGCTTGTTCTAAAAATAGAAGCAAGCCAGGATTTGAATAAGTTAACAGAAAACCCATGTGTTCTCTTTTAAATGTCACAGGGACACGAAAGCTGTAGACATGGGGAAATTTTTTCTTGGGTCTTTTGTATTTCGATTCACAAGTCAAAAAAGCTAATAAAATAGGTGTCTGCATCAAGGTGCGAAATGTGTTAAATGGAGATTTCCATATACGAATATCAGGGCTTTCTTTTGTTTTGATCGCATTGTAAGTGTGCCTCAACACATAAAAATATATCTCATGACTTACTCTTAAGTACACTACACTTTTTAAGCAATGTTCACTGACAGAGCCGATAGTTGAATCAGCACCTGAGCTGATCTAAAATTATCACGAGAAAGGAGAATGCTGAAAGAAGTGGACACGGCCAGTGTCTGACAAGGGCTATTAGTTAAATAAAACTTTGACAAATGATTGTATTTCAGTTTACCTTCCATTGAAAAGGGGAAAAGATACAATATGGAGGTGACAAATCAGAACTTTAAGACTCCCTCAGCTTCGGACCTAGTTTGGAAAGTTATAAGAAAGTTTTCGTTTTGTCAATGTTCTGTTCATTGTATAATATCTTGAATAAGGAAAAGGAAACTGTCGTAAAACAGGGTAGGAACGAGTCGTTGGGATAAAATTCGGCCGCTTTAGAAAACGTTTTGACCGAGTAACGATGAGTATCGTCCTGAGTCAATAAGCGAGTTGTTGTTAAGAGGAGAAAACTGGCGTTGCATCAACTTGCTTAAAATAAATATAAAACTGTGAATATTTAATACAAAGTAACAAGAAGTACCACATCCATCATTGGAGTGCATACCTCAATTTGAAGAGAATGACAGCTTACAGCTATTTGCCTTCGTCTTACCCACCGGCAATGTAACTAAACAGCTCACTACTTCTCTCAACTCTTTTCAATTATCCCCACATGTATAAACTCATGGCAAGTCTGCAACTTCAATTTTATTACCATTCACTGTAGAGTATTTTTTATTCACAAAATATTTCAGTTGAAGCTTCAGCGACTACCAAGCTTTCTTGTAGTACAGTAACTTTCTTTGTTAAGAATTCTTTTATTAAAACCTACTCAGCTCTAGGTGCAAAATGTATGTTTTCTTGCAGGTCCCAGTCATTTCAGCAAGAAAATAGTTACAATGTGTATATGAGAAGAGAGGAGTTGAAAATTTCAAGGTTGAACATATGCGAAATAAAATAAATGTGTCACCTTATGGTTTCGAACTGCGGAGCCACGCAGTTGTGACATGCTGCATTACCAACTGAGCTATGGTGATAAAATCGAGATGGTAACATTATATATCTAGAGTGTAATCAAACTTGATATTTTCTAAATATTCTGACGCTTGTCAACTCAATTATTGCAATTGATGGTAGATATTTATCATGTCTTAAGTCGTAGTCTTTTCCGGAGCTACCGTTCGAGAGATACTTTTCCCTTCTTCAGACAGTTAGACTTTGGACTGTTTTGCTGATTTAATTTGTTCGAATGTGGACTTGGTATTTTCTATTCCTCTCTTCTCAATGAGACTTGGTAATTTTCAATGGGATTTGAACACATAGATGATCCAGAGGGCAGTCCCTACATTAACAGTTGAGTCGTACCGCCAGGAGAGGTTAGTCACCGAATTGGGTAGAGTTGATTGTCGATGTCTAACGGTATATGATTGTTAGCTAATGTGGTGACTAAAGAAAAATGGACTATGTCATCCTCTTGTTATTATAACACAGTAAGTAAAGCAGCACTCTGCGATTACATTAGTCCCCGGTTCGAATCCCTGTGGTTTCTCTAGTATCTCTTGTAAGTGTTGAAGTAACTCAGATGTTTTTTGTGATTCAAAATAGACGTTTGCTGGTATCTGTAAATAAAAAAATTTAGGGGAGTATTTAAGACCTCCGTAGATATTTGCTGAAAATGTTCTTTTCGCAGACGCCCTTAAACATAAAAGTATCGTTAACAAACCAGTGCTGATTGAGGCATGAAGGTGTTTAAAAAAGACTGATTATACAATGCACAAATATTCTGTCATTCGTATAGACTTGAACACACCCTTCCATGATCGCCATTTCTATAGAAATGTAAATAAATGTCCTAATCATTTAGCTAGAATATTAGCGCCTATTTGCACAATCGGTATATTTTGGGTTTAAGCAATTATTAAAGCACTACGTTCCTAGTAAATAAATCAGAAATCAGTCGAGAACAATGTTTAAAAAATGCAAATCAACTTGATCCTTAAATCACGCCCTGCAATAGCAACAATTCATATCTTTGATATTTCATAATAATTCACTAACTGTATTGTCCAAGCAAAAGAGATGACTCGAAGAATCAGTATCAAACGACAACAATTTCCTATCCAAACAGTAGTAAGAGGGAGCAGTGGCACTGTAATTGTGTTTGTGGTTACTAGAAGTAG
>JAAAKL020010626.1:0-14219 GCA_010016065.2 Carybdea cf. marsupialis auct. non (Linnaeus, 1758) | reverse complement strand
CATCACATAAGTATATTTTTTAACATATTCGTGGTACCACAGAACTTAAAGAGACAATTGAACAGGCAACTCATTTTCATCAAGAAGCTTTTCGCCGATTCTCGTCAGTTGATCTACATCGCGAAAGAACCAAATTGCAATTAGACTATTAATTTATACAGAGAGGATAAAAATTAACAAGATGCAAACGTATAAGAAACCATAACATGGAGTTAGGTGCCTAAAGCAACGACAATTTACACAGAAATTCCCTTGACCTGCATAGGCTTGGTTGAAAAATGTGAGATAAAGATAGATTCTAATACAGCAAGATGAAACTTAGAACCTAAAATTCTAATATGTCCATTTTCAAATCTTTCGCAGCATTTGAAATTGTTCACAAGATGCTGCTCAATCGCAGGTCACCCGGTGGTTACTGTTTGTCGGTTTCCTCTTTACAGCTGATCCTGCTTGCTACGTTCTCGAAGGAAGTGACTTTCTTGATAGGACAGACTATGAGTGCGAGGGGCCGATCGTGTCGGGTAGGAAATATGTAAGTAACAGATCTACCAAATTATTGTAGTTTCATTTCATTTTATGCGTAAAGAGATAAAGCAAGAGGAAAAACTGGTAATTTGTTGACTAGCAATTTCACTCTTTTCGCGTACAATTGACAACATTACCTTAATGTTGGCACAGAGCTAAAAATATCTTAATCCAACATCGTACTTACTACGTCTTAACAAAAGGTTTGTTGATGGTACAGAATAATAAAACTGTACGAAATAATGAATGCATTTTGTACTTTTTCCCAATGAGAAGACAAATTATTTTTGTCTACAAACCAACGGTTTTCTTGCTTTGATTTAAATGGATTCTAGAACGGCTAAGTGAAAAGCAGATCTAGCTTTCCCAATTATGCGGAATCGATCGTCCATATACTTCTTAACACTTCCTTATTTTCATAAGTTTCATAAGTTCGAATTCAGTTGTGATCATCTTACTTTGCAGAACAGTCACTTTGTGCCACATCAACATTCCCCGCGATAAGTTGATCTTTTTCGAATCTTGAACAGTTTTAACGTCGGAATAAATTCGTCGTTTACTCCCGTCACTGAAGTACTTAAGCCGAAGTGTCGTATTTACTCTTCCAATTTATGTTATCTTACCTATCTCCAGTCAGACACGCACTGAACAAATTTTGTTAATTTAAACTTGTCCATTGTTTGCCTCCTTTCTAAAAATCAAACTATGATTAAGGGCAAGAAACAACTCCTACAAGGCTTTAGTGTATCAACCAGGGACTGCAACGCATTCACTGCGGGAAAAACAAAACATTCACACAAGCACATTTTTTAGGGTAGAGGACATAGAACAAAAAAGCAAAAATTGTTGTTACTAATGAAAAACATAAAATAAAATCCCTGGAATAAAATAGATATTCTGAATTTTTTCCTGGTCACTTCGTGGACGTATCTGAGTAAAAGTTTCAGAAATGCTGTGTGACCGATCGTCAGATTCGTGATCCAGACACGAAGTTGTTGGTTGGCTGTTTAGCTTTACCGGCTTGTTTGTTTCGAATTTTTCAAGAAAGAGTGATAACGTCGAAGTCGAAGTTCTGGAGTACAAACACAAATTATCATTTAGGAATCTAAGGCACTTTTATTTATAGTAAAGGATAGGCAGATCATGAGTTAGGCTCACGATGACGAGATGTAGGGAATAGCCAATAAAATCAATCCTACTTTAGCTTGCATGAATCTTATGACTATGTGGATGGCACATGATACTTGGATGACAATGGATGAGCAATCCACATGAAGAATCTTCGAGCATCACGAGATAAACATACAAGGCATCAGGTTACCTTACGACACTTCTATACACAAAACCAAGTTAGAATTTGTGCATGGTTACAGTTGGATACTTGAACCTGGTTCGTATTTACAATAGTCTTAAGTTTATAGTCTCAAGCTGGTTCCCATTTTCTCCACTGTGATCAGTATGCCTTTCTTTTCGTTCCGATTTAATTTAATTTCATTATTAAAGTAGAGTTTACTATTATTAACTCATTTAATATTTGCTTTTGATGTGACTATAAAAGTCTTACCATTGCTTGATAAGATGTTTGATGAATCCGTTGAAAATTGGATTATTGAAAGTTGACAGTTACATTTTCATGTTTCAGCTGACAATAGTGACTGTTCCGGCAAGCAGTAAATAGGAATAATCATTTATTGTCAGGGGATAAATAGTCAAACATCCAGCAAAATAATACTAGCTGCAAGTCATGGGCTTTAAAGTAAGTTCCAAAATCGCCTGGATCACATAAATGGAACAATACTGCGATGACATGATAAAGAGAGCTATTTATAAAATACGGTTACATCTGACGGTTATAGAGATTTTAAGTGCGAATTTATTTGGATCTGTCTTACATTAATCGCGCGTGGGCTAATTTACTCATTCCCATCTCAGGTCCAAAATGGTAATTTTAAAACGTCAACAATGAAGCATTTTTTAATTTTTCTTAGATTAATTCTAGAAGATTAAGACTTCATTTAAGATTTTTGGCCAAAGTACAGATGTGCTGTAATCAGGTCGATTCGAGATCCTCATTTATAGCACACATTAAGGTAACTTATGCTATGGGTCTGATAGGTTAGATGCAATATGGAACATATATGTAGCATTCTATAAAACAAATAGAGGTATGCAAATGATAAATCTTATTGATAAATTTTGCTCTGAGAGTCCCTCCAATTTAAATTTGCAGCTGCATGGCAACAAATCTTAAATTTCCGAAACTCAAAATAAAGACAATGAAATTTGTTGCGTATTTGTACAGGGCCTTCTTGTAGATCAGCGTTTCTCAAAAAATGATTTCGAGAACTCCTTTGGTATATTTGATACTTTGAAATAGGTAGAATCAGATTGAGGGTTGCCAGAAGGCCCGGTGAATATTAAGGATGTAGTTAAGATTTTTGCGGTAATGCTATTGCTTGCTAACTCTCTTAAGGAACAAATAGGTTTCACAAAGCCAATCACATTCCGTCAATGCGCCACAAAATGTTGTTTCCGTTTTTCATCCTTTATTCCTCATGTTCTCCCTTTACAATTGCTATCGTATACTTGTCATGGATCGAGAAGATTACAGGGCTGTGGTTGTTGGGAACGCGTAAATTACTAGAATGTTTTAGATGTACTTTGCTAGAATACCTAGAGAAGTACTTTACTAGGGTTAGGGTTAGGGTTAAGGGTTACGGTTAGGGTTAGCGTTAGGGGTTAAGGGCTAGGGGTTAGGGGTTAGGATACTAGCATCTACTCTGACAAAGGGATTCTAGCAAAGTACATCTTAGCAAGAAGAGTTTGTATTATAGTATAACTTGGCAATTCTAGCAAGTCACATCTCTAAAATTCTAGCATTTTATAGCGTCCCGTGGTTGTTGACATCCTTAAGGATAAGGCACCGCGTAAGGTAAGTAAGAAAGTGAGTAATATTTGTCAACTAATTAAGGGCCTCTATACACGAAGTTAATGTGCCCCATCAGTTGCTGAGCCTGAACGAAAAAAACGCAATGTATTCTTCAAAGCAGAAAAGTAAAGTATTCAGTTGATCTCGTATGTATTCAGATGATCACGAACCACGTTAGTATGACTGGAGTTGTCCATAATACTTCCTGTCTTTGAAATAAAAGATGTATTCTTAGAAATGTCTCCTTGAACCCTAAAATCTTCCAAAACGTTTTGTGGCTAATCAAGAAGGCCAAAACTTTAAGCTGAAAGAATTTTTTCCCGAAACAGAAGTGCGAATAAGCTTCAAAAGGTTGAGTGGCACTTTAATGGAAACGATAAGGAATCATACTTTGGAAAAATTTGATTTTTTCTTACTAGAACTTTCTACTTATAGCCACGCAAGACACACTAAATTGTACTGCCAAGAGCTTGTTAAATAGTTTTACCAAAGACGTTTTGAAAAACGGGAGAAACAAGGACAAAAATTGCACCTTACAAGCATGAACTCTGTGTAACGATACTGTCCTGAGAAGTGTGATAACATGAGTACCAATATGAAGCAGAAGCTACGTAGTGAGTTAAGAAATTCAGTTTTCAAGCCACTGATATACAATTCCCGATAATGAAGTACTTCTACTAAGAAATGCATGCTATAGACATGACAATAACTGTTCAGAGAAAACGAAGGACTTGAGAAAATCCTTTTGCAAAGGTACTCAAATGGGTGCAATTGGTGCAAGTATACCGAAACGTGTGTTTAGTTATAATTTTGAGAACTAAACGATATTATGTATAACATTATTGTTGCCAGTGATGGCGTCGGAGCAATAACCGGTCGGTATCGTGTATTGGTTGCTGTCATAACACGAGGAATAAACTGGCACAAGTCGTGCTTCACTAGAAGGCAGAGATTTGGGAAATACTCTGAATAAGATGGAAAAGAGACTGCCAGCTACAAACAGATATTTTTCACCTCTTGACGATGAGAATTTTTGTGTATTGGACTAAACACTTGACCTAAGCTCACCTAATGCTATCCAGTAAAGAGGAAATTGAGTCAATTAGTAAACGTGGGTTTCGATCTCTATGTTCTATTCCAACTGTTCTACATGTCCAAAATCACTCATTTTTACATAATGACATTACATCATTATGATCTATTATCTGCTTACAATCAAAAGTAACTGTTCTAGAATGTTCCTCAAACTATGCAGAGTAATCATGACTGCTGTGATCTTACGATATCACAAGAATAACATTCCAGACCTAATCTATGACTATGATCAGGTGTTGTGGTATAATCCTGTCATTCACACAAAATTGCTTCTATGCAAAATAAATGCAGGCTACTTTGCAGTCGAAACGTTTTCCTGCTTTGATGAACAAGCTGAACTATCAGATGCAGATGTCTTCAAGACTGTGAAGTTCTTGCTGAGTCGATAAAAGAAACGAAGAGAAGGTTGGAAGATATTATTTTACTGTAACCTTAACATTTAGTCACATATCTATTCAGTGCATATGCTGCTTTAGTAAATATCGATATGCTAGAATACGTCGACTTACAGATGGATACTGGAAATAGGCGTCCCTTCAAGGCGAAGGTGTACCAACAAATTTGGGCTAATTTTCCCACAAGTTGTCGCAAATTGTGGAAGAGAAAGAAAAAATTCACATACAATATGCTTGCATCTGACAGACAACGAGTCAGACGTTACTCATTTCGCAAAGAATGGCAAAAGAAGTAGTTCACAATGCAAATTTCATTATCATTGGTCCAAAATTTACTTTTTATGAAATCCAGTAAAAATTTTAAGGCATTAAAGAGATATCCAATACTTTCCGTGTTGGTAGACAGGTTCTCTTAATGTTGCAGGGTGCATAGCTCTCTGCTTGTGTTCACATTATTTTAAATATCTCTCCGATAGCATCATCACAACTTCCGTTGATTAAGAACTGATCAAAATCAAATGTTTTAATCTTGCAATTTTATCAACTTCAAGTCAGGATTGGAATCAAAATCTACCTTTTTAAAATCCTGCAGATCCGCACGGGGTAGGATATTATGAAAATCAGAGCTTCTAGTTTGAATGAATCAGAAACCTATTCGAGACCAATTTCAGCATCAAATAGGAAAAGTATGAAATCAAGGAAGAGTTAATTTGCCTACGAGAGGGTACCATAGTGAGATTATTGTCATTTTGGTTACGTACCGCGGACAAATATCCTATGCTGCTGAAAATCGGCATACAAAAACTCATACCACTTCCATCGGGGGTCGACCTATCCATTTTCGACCATGACATGTATGGAAATGAATTACAGAAATTGACTGGATATTCAGCATTACAATCGGTTATGTTTCTCCGAAGCGGACCCCGGTACCACACAACTAGCTGATGCAAAGCAAGACTAGCTTTCACATTGATCATGTAAATCAGTGATTCTCAACCTGGGGCATATTCTCCAACAGGGTGAAATGGAAGGCCTGTGTTTGGGAATATCTCAACAAAGGGGAAAGGGAAAAACGGACTGCTTAGTGGGGAAATCGAGTTCTATTTATGCGTCTAGAATTTGGAAGAGATAATTGTAACTACTTCTTCTTCTTTTTCTTCAAGGCCATTTTCAAATATATGAGAATGTTCCATTAAGTTATCTAGCAAATACCCTTTTCAAATGACAAACATAAGGGAGCGTTGTCTTGTCCAAAGATTGCGAAACCCTTTTTTATACAACCAGCTCTGACGCTAAGAGACGCTGCGTTACTCAATCCTTAGGTAAATTTGAACGCTGTCTTTGGCCTTTAATCCACCACGAAACATGTTACTGTTTGTAAGTGTCCATTGGGATGGCCATTCTCGCACACTCTCCATTAACTGACAACTGGTTATGCAATTTCTTTGTTAAAGCTGTTGAAAAAAGCCTTGAAATGACAGTGCATGTACAAACAAATCTCGGTCATGTGTTGCACCATAAATTGATTAGTTAGTTGCAGCTCTGTCTCTGTTTACTTTAAAAATGCAATCAGCTACTATTTCTGTTCTTTGTTCTTTGCATCTTGACTTTGAAGGTATCTCTAGGAGACATATGACTGACGAAAATAACTGTTTCATTGGTTTGACATTTTTGAATTGAGCGTCAACACTTGCATCTTGGGGAGGTATTAGTGTAGCGCATGCATTCTTACCTTGCCAAGGGAGATAGAGTGGGGTGGTATTGAGAAACACTGTTCTAAATAATTTTTGTTCAAGACGAGAACAGTTGGTCTGATGCTCAGTTGCATTTTTGTAGAATGAATAACCGGTCGTGTTGTGTGATTTGCAAACACTACAGTTGTATATCGATATTGCAATCATGTACTACACTTTCCCGCCAATTTCAAAGATTTGATGGAATCTTTCAAGATTTGACACTTTATAGTGGTCTGCTGTAGGTGAATTGGAACAAAAAGGAACAGGTATCCCCGCCAATTTGAAGCAGGGGACACTAACCTTTAAAAAACCCCGTAAAAACAAGGACATAGGATGACCGTCTGTACACTTCGGGTAACTGTGAGGGTGAGATGATGAACATAATTTCATATTAATGTACTTAAAGTGGATCTGCTATCGCATCTCCGCTTTCTTATTTTTCCCTCTCTTTTGCAAAGTACAATATTTGTCTCAATGCTTTTTGTTAGAGATTAGATTACGGTTCAGCAGCTGGGGAACAAAATCTAGACAGCCACGATGTTTCTGGCTCAGTAGAGATTCACCTGGCGCAACTTCCTTTGCGCGCCCCCTCTGAATCTACCAGTTTTGGTTTCTCGTGTGTTCCTATAAACTTAACGGACAAATTAGAACACAATATGATATGCTTTTAGGCATTCAGGCATTCAGGCATTTCACAATATTCTTACAGCACAGTTTCATAATAAAGTATCTTTGCTCTAATACGGCATTACCTGACGACGTGTTGTGTAGTTGTACTATTGTCATTACCGCTAACACAAGGGTCTGTAAATACAATATAAATTGTATGCTCGCCACGTGTTAGGTGTAGTTGGAAGTAGTTATGAGAGAGTGTGGTTCAGTATTCCCACTCAAGAATCGAGTAATAGATTTATTGAGACGAATTGAAGGTTTCTTATTTTTACTGTCATACAAATAAGAATGGGATCCTTGAAATGCGGATAAGCACACATTAGAAGAGAATGTCGCAATCAACTGAGATACATAGTTGAATATTACACTCACAGGACACCCAGTTTGCGAAATATCCTGTCTTGTGCGACGGCTGTCCTTGCTCGACGTGATCTCGCTGAATTTAACAGTATTTCCATGACAGAAATCGGAGCCAGATTTATATATGACGCGAATGAATGAATCCGTTAGTGTCTCCTGGCGACCGAGATTTTATATCCAAGATGTAATCGCGACTGAAATGGATAGCTTTAAGCAAGGGCCACAAGTTGCGAAAAGGAAGTAGCGCCGATTCGCCCTTGGCTTGCGACTCTGATTTAGCATCGCCTCGAGGTAATCTTCAGCCTCGATTTTGAATCTTTTTACACCCACATTGACACAGTAGGCCCTCAAAATAGGTCGCTAAAGAAAGAGTAGAAGAGGAAAGAAGACCTAAGTCTGTTTGAACTCAAGTGGAGTGGTGGAGGACTGTTACAGCTTATTTTCATTAGTTGGAAAATAGGATTCGGACTGTGAGGAATGAGTTACTATTTGTAGTGACATACCACAATGTTTTGTATTATTCAGTATAAAACTTCGGCAGCTGCCAGTGCTGAAGATTTAATCTGCGGTAACAAAAACATGCATACCAGCGAGGAAATAATCGCCATGAAATTTAAAAGGGCCTAGCCCTACAGAGTCTGCTAAATACATATCTTATGTTTCATTTGACGCAATGTTTGAGCGTACGGATGATGATTTCTAGGGAATCTAAACGACGAGTTACCTAGAAACCTCCATGTCGCTGTCATTGATCATCACGCGTGCACGATCATAACACATGTTTGAACTGACAAGAAACATAGTAATTCGACATAGAGATCCGTGGGTATTATTATTCATCATCGAGAATTGGATATTCTTAGGCATCTGTAATGAATGAAATACCAGGAGGATCTATAACTCGTGGCTGTGACGAAAGTGATGCAATATCAAAAAGTAAACACCCAGTTCTTGTCTTTCATCCACGCTCAGTACGTACGTCAACGTGTGGTGACTCCGAGACTAATGATAAGGTACAAGGCTGGAAGAGAAAGAAAAAGGTAGGTTGGTTGGTGAAAGCAACAAATTATGTTACCATGTTAAAAAGGGCCAAGTGTCAGGATACCGTACCTATTGAACATGCATAGCGAGAGCATTTTGGACATTTTTGATAATATTTAAATAGGCCTACTAGTTGTAGGCCTAGTCTCTACCTGCACTGCTAAACATAAAATTTACATTAAAGCCATGACCTATTATTTATTGTTTTGTATCATGGCTGTCATGACAGCTCATCCTAAATCCTAAAAGTCATTTAATTTTGTTGAATGACTAATGACATGGAAAGTTTAAAAATCAATCAAAATTTTTCATTTCACATTAAAATTGTGAGATCACATATAAGATGTTTACAGATCACTTTGGACCTGTCGAAAATTCTCATATGTTTCAAGATTGCACATGGACTTCTATGCAAGAAAAACATGTCTGAAGGGAATACTTAGGGCCTGGTGTAGTGTCAACAACTTATAAAGAACATTTGGTGTTAGAATCATAAGAGTTTGAGATGTACTCTCGGCAGGAAAAGGCTTAATAAGATGCACAATATCAAAATGCAGCCAGGAAGTCCTTAAAAGTAAAGTAAATCAGTGGCAGTTGAATTTGTATTATGCCTAGATCATGCCCTCCTTTCCATGTCATCCAATGGCACAATGTGATGTCACCCATAACCTTGTTAACTGGGGTTGGGATCCCCATTGCATTATACATTAAGGAGTTTAGGAAGGGGGATTCTTCAGGTATAAGGCAATTTAGTAATGACATAGTTGAGGACCACCCCTCTAGGCTTACTGTATATATAGTTTCAGTATAAAGTTAATCAGTGGTTGTATAACGAAAGGTAGTAATTAGACATGTTGTGTATGGGTTATTGGAACAAGTCTTTGGATAATTAGCAACAGAAGGTAGTGTTTTGACTAAGAGCAAATGTACTGTACATTTTGCTACTGTACCAGGAGTGTATAGACATACAAATGAATCCTGGTACAAGGTTTTATGATCCAGAAGCGTGACAATGAGGATACAATAAAAAATCTTCGCTCACTGGTACGATTTTGGCTGCTGATATATGGATACTTTTCAGGGAGAAAAACAATTACTATGTCTGGAAATGACCAATGTCTCATTTACCTGTGAATGTTAATTGACGAAAACATTTGGTGCTACCATTTTCCCAGGTCCAGTGGAAGCTTACATTATCAAGAATTAACTGAAAATTATTGATATCATAGTATCAACTCACTGGCTGGATCTGATGTGTAGGCCAAAGATTAGTGATCCTTGCTCTATGGTCAATTGATCTCTACTTTGGGGTTTTGATTATTACATGGAACTGTCTACCTCAATCTTTTAATAATGCAATGAAGCACCAATGTGTCTTCTAAGAGACTTGATAATGATACATGAAATTATGATTTCACTGTGCTTGTACCTTTTTTGATAATTTCATGTAGAAATTTCTGCAACTCAGAAGACGCTGCCAGGAATCAGTTTCAGGTAATTTTAAACAGATTTTTGAAAGCCTAACCCAGTACACCTAAAGTTGGAAGGAAGAAGAACTCCTGTATTATTTCCTGTATTCATTTAAAGCGCAATGTATCATTCATGTTCTTTATAATGTTAAAAATGTAATATTTGTTAATGCTTGTTTTACTGCAGAGAGGTCCAAAACATTTGTATAAGTAAAATGCTCTAGGATAAGGTATAATCACTCAGTTTTTTTGAGAAGTCATTGTAAAGGTCAATTGATGCCAAGTCCCAAATTCGTGTATAATGTGTCTACATAACATAACATTTATTGCAATGTTACCTCATGTGCACATTAAAGTAATGAAACCAGCTTTTTTGTGCAATGTTTTCTACCTACCTCTGTAAAAGAGCACTAGTGATCATAGTTGCAAATTGCAGAATGAGCTTGTTTTAATTCATGGTTTTATCTTTTTATGTTTTATACCTGACAACAACAGAGTGTGTGGGGACTTTTGGAGAGAATGACATAGGCTTTTTATCTTTTACCTTTTCCATTCATCCAGCCCTGGAATAAAAAAATTTGTCACTACACAATTGTAAAATAGTTATTAATTGTTCTTTCCCCCCATGGCCTAAAGAACCTTTTGTTTCACTGATATATGTTGCAGGGTAGTCCATGCAGTTTATTTGCTGTATGATGTTGCTGGTTACTGCAAGTGAGGTAGTTGCCTTTGGGGTTTAACAGTGGCCTGCATAAGGTGGAGGTATAAGGTATATCAAATGCTGTGTGGTAGGATGTTTCTTTTAATGGTTTTGATTGTAATTTTCTGTAGGAAAGCATGTGTACTTCTGTGGTTTTGTATCTGGTTTCAGATAGCCTGCTTTTCGTTCTCTCCATGCTTATCTGTTATATTTTGGATGCTAACCATTGGTTGAGAGGACAATTTCCAGTTTGTTGTTCTGCTCCCATCAGAATATGGGGATCTGCTATCACTTTTGTTGCTCTTTCAAAAAGGTTAGCGATAATACTTTTACTGGCCCAAGTTGGATGACGTGTCAAATTGTTGAGGTACAGGTTATTTTGAGTTGGCTACCAGGAGATTGAGACTCAAAATGCTGTTGTCTGCTTTTCTTGTAAGCTGGACATCAATACAAAGTAATGTTTTCTCTACTTTTGCTTCCATGGTAGATTGTATGGTGCAGTGGAGACTCTTAATAAAGTAGAAAAAAGCTGTGTATGTTTTCTTTCATGATTATAGCCAATACATCATGAAAATGTCTTCCCCAAATTGATAGTATATCATTGATCTGCTATGCATAGTGATATGATTTCAAAGGCTTGCATGAATGTGTTAGCTGCTGTGGATGATGTGGGGGCTCATAGAGGTACTTCATTTTCTTTTTTAGAGATTCCATTCAATCAGGGAAAATAAGCACAAGAAAGCCGTTTTAAAAGTGTAACAAAAACCATGAAATGTTGTTGGAAAATAGGACACACTTTCAGTCAGGGATATATGTGGGTTGTAGACAGAGAGATCAATACAACCATTATAAAAATCAAAGAAATAATTCAATCCCTACATCATCACAACCACATCAAAAATATATTATACAACCTCCCACGCATACATTGCATGACCCTTGTGTGCAAAGCTGGGCAGGCCTACCACCAGGCCTACTACCATATCCCTCAGGCATGTGCAATCCATCAGCTAATATTAGCAGCACCTTCCAGAATCCAATAACCTGAAGATAAAAGAAGTATCCCCTGAAAAATAGCTAGAAAACATTCATAACTCATGAAATTAAAAACTTTACTACCAAATGTTAAAGATGATGTAACCTATAAATGGCTTATTAAGAATCCTACTTACATCAAAGTTACAACTAACAGAACTGCTTTCTCACACCTTGTGATTTCTAAAGGGAATAGAGTACAAGAGGATGTAAGGTCATCAAGACTAACTTCAGCAGTATCACCAAAGCATAAGACAATGAAGAGCATATCTTTGCAACAGAATGATAGAAGGTAAGGGGGGCATTGTTTTAAATATATGGTATACAATAACAAGAACAAGAAGTACCAAGAAGTTGGGAAACAAATATCTTGCAAATTTATTGACCGATAATGCTGATAGGATTGTTGTTGCTTCCCCATTGTAAGAACAGTCATCTTGTTGGATGTATAGTGGTGTTAATTACATTGAAGCCTATAATACATGTTAATTTGAGGAGGAAGATGAAGATGATTTAACAATTCATCAGGATTTGATCAAGAAAAATCTTTGGATTGAACCCGAAATACCAGCACAAAATAAGCATTAAATTGTCACTGAGATGAACAGGCTCAAAACAGAATCATGTCAATGTTCTCACAACAAGATACGTTCATCACAACCTCCAGCACCCCAACAATCAAGCTCTTAGGGCTTTCTAAACCATTTCATGCTGCTTGCCTAGTGATAGTAATTTTGCAGGGTAATCCACCATTAAGTGTGAAGTTGCTCAAGGACATCTAACTTAATCTTTATATTGACTATGTAGGCATTTGTACCCTTTTCTGACTGCTTTATCATTGCAGTGTCATTAAATACTTCATAATTATGTTTGAGGAGTAACTTCCAAGGATCATACTAAGTGGTTTGAAATATTATGTTATGTTGATAATATCACATACATATGCAATGTTATGCTTGTAATGTTGCTAGATATATGTTTGGGTTTTCTCACTTTCAAAGCCATTAAGGTCTTTTCACTGCCATTTAATTCACGTTTTTTGAAATTAGGTCATAATGTACATTAGGTCATAATTTGATAATGAATATCAGAGCTGAGGATATTGTTTGCAAGAGTAACCTAATGTTGACAATAGAAAAAGAAGGTTATTTATTTATTATCCTGAGCTTTGATGTGTACTTTTCATAAAGCAAATCCAAACTGTTAAGAAACAAAAAATGGAAGTATTCACTCACTCACATATTTTACTCCCTTAGCAAGGAGAAGGGCTGATTCTATTCAAAGTAGTACTTATTTCGCCAAGTGCATCTGTTCTTGGTTAACCTTAGAAAGTTGCCCTGCCGCAATACAGAACAGAACCAATCTGACTCAGACTCTGCACTGTTCATCAACATAATTCCTGCTGATAAGTTCAGCTCATGAAAATTTTGTGTGCTAAAGTATTGAAAGTAAGTCCTTAAGCTTGTGAAAAAGAATATTTGACATATTAACTATTATGTACATTCTAGCAAGAAGCTAAAATGAGAAAAACAGCAAGAGGGAAAGACTTACCTGTTCTATTTTAAATAGGATCCACTTAGACGACCAGATCTCCTTAGTTCCAAGTCACTTTTGTTGCTTGACAATGTTTCTCAGCTGGCCGATTCATGTTCCCCATGGATGCCAGTAGATGGTCGCAGATCAGTACCTGTTACTAGTATGCTTACAGGTAAGGGGTCAAGCTAATAAGAGCTTTTTCAATCAGTATCAACATGTATGCAACAATACATACCACCCTGGATTTACTTTGTTAACATACTTTCCACAATTACCATAATGTTATTTTGAGCAAGTAAGATTGTCACTTTTTATTAAATCTAGCGTTTATACTACTTCTTTTAATTAGTGATATCAAGCAAAGCAATGAAAAGATCATAGAAACTGTAGAAATTGGCCTTAAATTCCATGATCTCAGCAGAGGACCAATTGGAAAAAAGGTAAATATTGGACAGTGTTATGCTTCTTTATTTCAGGATATATAGCTTTAGATACAAAAGAGATTGATACATCCAGGTATTCCTTATAGATCAATTCTGGCAAAAGGGTTACTGTAAATCCTCTAATAAACGCCCGGGGCATTTATTTTATTTTTCAGATCTGAAGGGGGCGTCTATTAGAGGGAGGCATTAATAAGAGGGAGGCATTTATTAAAAAATTTCAGTGTGATATTCTTTTCTGAATTTAATCTTTTTTTATAATGAGAAAATTACAAATCAACGT
>JAAAKL020010625.1:0-10406 GCA_010016065.2 Carybdea cf. marsupialis auct. non (Linnaeus, 1758) | reverse complement strand
ATTCGCATTTAGCTTAAACATTCCAATCTCTTCTCTGTGCACTTACATTAACAAGTTTGCAATGACATTGATTCAGGCATGTAGTAAATAAATCAATGACTAAATTTGACAGGTTCAGTTAGGCAAAAATATGGTCTAATTTGCATATAGAGTGGTACTCTTGCTCTGGTGCAATGAACTATGGGCTTTTGCAAATTCAGTACATTCGCATTTAGCTTAAACATTCCAATCTCTTCTCTGTGCACTTACATTAACAAGTTTGCAATGACATTGATTCAGGTATGTAGCAAATAAAAAATTTCCAGTTTCAATCATGCGTGGATTGCTAATGAACAGAAATTCCTTACTGGCAAACATTTATTTGTTGATCATGCAGTTTGTAAAGAGTAAAGCCCGGTAGAACTGATCAACACTTCTGGTAAAATTTTTGGAAAGAGAATTTATCCAAGACGACAATAAATAGTCTTAAACGATTCTATTATCTTTCAGAATTTGATTTTTAAATAATCAAGAATAGCGTACAAGTGAGGCACTTGTGTTAATTTAGTGTATTGTCGTGCACAGGTATAGTTGATGAATTAATCAAGATCTTACATTTAAAAATCAGATAAGAAATTAAAGAAGGAAGTGATGGTATCTTACTCTTGAATAAAGTTTACTATAGTTTCCTTTTTAATTGGAGTAATATCATATCATTTTTGTTTTGTGAAGCAGGGGTAATCTAGGGTTCAAGATTGCAGAACGCCTCCACTACTCCGACTGTTTCAGGTGCTACTATGACCTAATCTATGTTGTCCTCACCAGCAACTAGAGAAAAGTAGTATAGTAACATCTTACCTTGTAATAACAGGCAGAAAGCCAGCAGGATCATATTGGATACAATGTATTTCCTAACCATCAAATATAAGTTAAAATCAGATCACAAGATAATTGATAGCTTTTCTCATGGCAGCTGTATTAAACACAAATTCAACTCAAAGTGACCTCACTCTATCTCACACGTATTTTGATTTTAAACTAATGTGGTCTGTGGTTGCTCGGACACAAGGATACAAGTTTGATTCTTTTGAAATTGCTCTAAATAGGCCTCTCTGTAGGGGTACACTATAGTTGTACAGATTTCCTTTTTCGCTTTTGTCTTGCAAAGGACTTTTACAAAAATTGTGTTGATTGTCGGCCAGAAAAAATATGTGTTTGCTCAAATTTTGTTGAGGACGAGGTTAATAATGATCAATTAGACCCCAGGAGGTAAAAGGTCTACATGATACATATTTTAGAAGGAACAGCCACGTGAAACAAAATATAAGGTTCGTAGATCATCTATTTTTGCCTACACTAACAAAGTGCAGCTAGGACAATGCCAAAATCAAAAGCTTCCTTGGATATTAAATTGATGATTAAGGAGTCATCTTCTTTCAAGGCTTTTTAATAATAAAACACATTTCTACCTTCAGATGAATTATAGATCGTAAACGGGAGAGAAATCTTTTGACCTGAGGTCAAAGGTTTTGAAATGTTTATTTGTTATACAACTTTGAAAATGTTGTATCCAAACCCCATTTGACAGAAGTGTGTCTGCTGGTTATTTCATATTTATCGCAATTCTGCCACAAATGAAGGACTCTTCTATTTTGTCACGAAGTATTGCAGTAGCACAGGCACAGGGGTGGACAAAGATATTAAATCTTTGTGAAAAGGAGACCTCACGTTTTAACTGCCATGCCTCTTTTCCTATTCTTTTACTTTCACAAGAAGCATTGTTAACTTTATTCTAATTATTTATTTTGTCCATGAGTGCAATTGGAAGGATTGTGACAGAAGGTAAGTAATTCTAGCAAATGATAACGGGCGTAACTGTAGAGACAATGAAATAGATTACAGGTATATAAGAGGCATTTAATATGTTTATATATATTTATATATATATATAGAGAGAGTTCATTAAACATGAAGTGCTTAAGACGCTGGCGGGGCTCGAACCCAGGAAGTACCAAACCGAAAACGAAGTCTTTACCATTGCACTTAATAGTCCATCCCGAATTCTCACACGACGAGAAACCTTATTTTCTGTTTCGCTGTTAGTTTCATCGGTGCCATTTCATTGATATAAGTACTCAGGCAAACACACAAGCAGTCATGAGCTACATAGTATAGAACTCATTAAATATGAAGTGCTTGGGGCGCTGGCCCGGTTCGAACCCAGGACCTCCCACACCGAAAACAAACGCTTTACCATTGCACTAAATAGTGCAATAGTGAAGTCGACAATCCGGGAAGTCCATCCCGAATTCTCACCACCACTAGCAACTTAATTTTTTGCTTCACTATTAGGTTCATCAGTGTTTTACATACATATTTTTTTGTGAAAAACATATCAAAATGTAAATGAAATTGTTACTTTATATATATAATATTACAGATACAAATGTGATTATTTTATATTCTCAGTCAAAACATCCTCGTATTTGCTTGTTTATTTAGTAGATGAATTTCAATACAAATATATGGTTGATAATATTAATTTTTTCCTAAATTATAAGGGCTGATGATGTCTGAATTAGACGAAATCATGCACAAAAATGAAAGTATTGTGTTAGCTTTCAATCAATACAAGAGAATATAATTCCTTTATTACTATTATAAAAATACCAATACACTCTTTTTTTTATAAGAACAATTTTATAAGAGCACAAGGCTGAAATTTGCCCATAATTTAAGAACAATATCAGAACAAACTGAGGCTGGGCTCTCCCAACATGCTTTTTTCTGGAGTTTTTTTCATGAAGCCTTTTGCATCAAGGTGTATACTCAAACAAACACACTTATTCTTTGACTATTTCTTGCTTAGATTAGCACCTACGCGTCACCACCCGCAGCCATGTTATCACTTTGTTTGAGATGTGCAGAGACAGTGATCGAGTTGTGCCTGCTGGGTGAAGTTGTTAGCAGTCACATCAAAACAGAGAAGTATTTTTGAATTCAAAGTCTTTAAGAGAACGATTCAACTACATTGATCTCTAAAAAACACTTGATCGAGCATCTTCCGTCTCAAAGTGAGGTCAGCCGTTGGACGCCATTTCAGTCCCCATCACACAAAGCTTGTCAACAATGTGACGCAACATGGCGGACTTTCCCGCGCTATTTTAACTAATGGGGGCCAGTACTCGCGACTGCATTTTTTCGTAGTTGGAAACAATGGGAAGCTCGATCCAGTCTTTTTTAGAGATCAGTGTTCAACTCCGAGAGCAGACAGTGGATATAAGTGATCAGCAGCCTAAGAAAAAGACGTTGTTGTTGAATTGTCTTTATTGTGACAGGAAGTTAGTTGACCTAGTCACCTCTGCGAATAAAAGTGACATGTATTAAGAACAAATTAGGAACAATTCAGCCTGAAAATTGTAAAAAAGTTAAGAAAAGCCAGTATCAGTTGAGTTTTACTGGTTCTTGTAAAAAAAGAGTGTATAGGTGCTTCGTTTAACAACTTTTTTTTCCATCATCATTTTAATTCGTTTAGGGAGGGTCATTTATTTGTGCATCGATCTGGTTACAAAGTTTTGTTTGATCTATTTATGTCCGTAAGACCAAACGTTAAATTGATTCAAGAAAATAGCGTACCTGATTGTGAACGAAAATTTCACTTGGAAAGTAATTAACGAAACTCCGGCGAGTATTATGTCCAAAACATGTAGGCCTGTAAAATGGTCTTATCAAGTCGAGAAAGAAGATCAATGTGCCAACATTAAAAATGTCATCTCTAGGTTTCTATTTGGCTCATGTTAAACATTTGTAAAGCCTGGCCAAAGGAATACAATGTAAATAAATCACGGAGGTATTATAACCCTACTCAAACTATTTCTAAATTGAAAGAGGAATAGACGTATTCAGAGATCTTTAAGTACAATCGAAATAAATGCGGTCTCTTAGGGTTATTTTTTTAATTGATGTTCTTTTAGTTGGTTTTTCTTTATTAGTGCTTTACTAGTTCTTAATTAGTTCTTTATCAATACCAAACAATTTCTTTATCGTGTTACTCTACTTTACAAACAGTTGTTTATTTCATAGCTCAGATGTCTGCATCAAGTTTTTTAATCTTGCTGTTACAACTGAACGTGCCAGACAAAGACAGTGACAAATTTAGTAACTTATATACCTTGCAAAAAGGTATAAAAATTGGTATTACAGTTTTGAAAGATAAACTTTTAAAAACGATGTTACTTTTATTATTTATAACAATATGGCTGAATGAATTTTAAAAATTGTGTTAATTTAAGGATTCATATTGCTTTCATGTCAGTGTCAGCTAAATCACTGTGATAAGTGTCTGGCTTAAACGTTTAGCAGTATGAATCCGTTACTTTGAGCAGTTTCAAATCTTGCCTGCATGATCTCCTTTTTAGTATTTTGATGCTGCTATTACCACCAGAATAGAGCATAGCAAATTCATTTAATCTATTGAAACGTCCTTTACAAAGTCAGCTTACTTCCGGCTATCTATTCTTATACATGAACCCTATTATTTTCATGCTTTCGTTGCCTTTTTACTGAGGTGGTGTTCACACTGTAGCGGATAGGTTTTCACAACGACTTGAAAAGCACCTCGGATGACCCTACTGTTCGCATAAAAAGCAGGCCATTCCGCAGTGATCTTCACGTCGCGGCGCGGCAGTATTGAAAGTGAAGGAAGTACAACGAAGTGAAGACCTATCCGATGCAATGTGAACATGGTCTGAATGAGCACATACGGTAGCATGTATATATTTTCAAATATAATAAACAAAGTTATCAATGCTTACATAGCGTTATATTATTTTAATGACATGCCTTCAAAAAGGAATGGAAACATGTAGATCATTTGCATATTTAGCTTTCTAAAGCTTTGAAAAAAGCCATGCTACTAAGGGGTCTCTGACTCTTGGGAGAGACAGGGGATATATCCCCTCGACTTTTAAAATCATACTTCTTTAATGCCAATAACAGATTATTATATTTATGAGTGTGCTGTTAATTTATGACATATCTTCCTACAAAGAATAGAAATGCTCCCAACATGGATGTAAAACCCATATATTAGTGTCTTCATGTGAAGTAAGTTCTAAAATAATTTACTCCCTCCTCTCTCCGCTTTATGCCGTGCCCGAGATAAATCTTCCTGACTATTTTTCAGAGCCTGGTTAAAAATTTTGTTGATGATAGAAAATAATAAATTCATTTTAGTAGACAGAAGCTTTTTTTCGACTGATACTCCTCAGGGTATTCTGTAGACTGTGTTTTCAAAATAGCCTATCAGAAATCTGACTGGCAAAAATATGGCAGTCAAAGTTCTGATTGGCTACTTTGAAATCATTGTTGTGTATAAGTTTCATTGAATCCCTTTATAATGTCACATTCTGACGATTTTGTACTATGAAGAGTGTCAGAAGAAAAAAGTTAATGTACTAAAATTAATTTGCTACTTTGTGCAGTGTCAGAGCCTGGTTACCACAGAAGTTTTATTCACCGCTGAACAGTTTTGTCAATATTCATCCCGCAAGAACCTATCTAAGCAATAGTATTTTTAATGTATATAACAGTTTCCTTTAAATGAAAACCTGACTGGTCAAGATGCAAATGTAAATAGCGTCGGTCTTGACTAAGATCCCAATTACCGCAGCGGGCAAATTCATTTGTTTGTATCAGAAAAACACGCAAATCCTTCGAAAGCGGTAATAACTATGTCCACAACTTTAAATATTTTATGACATAATTACTGTTCCTGCTGATTTGAAGGTTGACATTAATTCACTAAATGTAAGCTATATTAATTACCGCTTAGAGAAAAGCCGCACAGAACCTTTCTATGCACTTGTTCAACAAAAGAAGAAAAGAAAGGAGCTCCCTGCTTGCCAAGAATCTAAAGATTTGTTTGTTACCTGCAGGTGATGTAATGATTATTGCTAGAACTCAATCAAATAATTAATTGATAATAATAATGCTGAAATAGCGACAAAAGGAAACCGTGTAAAAGACTTCAAAAAAAGATGTTCGGATAAAAATAGATACAAATCTGTTCTTTATCACCATGTTCTACAAACCGGACGAAATTTGAGCAATGAGATACGCTTTCAATTTTGATGCAACGGGTAAACACTTGCAAATAGGCCATAAAAAACCCCTTTTGTCAAGGAAGAAACGATAGAAACATTTTCAATGATTATTTGAAAGAACTTAGGATTCTACGATATTATTCTTCTAGTTTAGAGGAATCAATCACCATGCTGATTGATTGTTTCGAGGTGCTTGATAACACAAACTTTTAGGAATCACCATTCATGTGCTAATGTATGTATCTCAATTCTGTAGAAAAGCAGCTTCATGCACGAGGTCTGGACAAAACATATTAGCATAATAGCCTTTGGTCACGTGCATGGTTATACCTTTGCATGCGATCAATTTTGTGTAAAAATTAGCCCTTTAGATATTTCTAGTTCTTAGTCTTTTAAGAACAGGAGCTCAACCTTAAGTAAAGCTGACTTGATATTAAAATTTGGAAGTGATATCAACTTCAACTTAGGTAGGTGAAATGTGACAACATTTGCCTAAATGACTTGAACCACACTTGAACCACCTTGATGTTACCATTATAGAATGTAGCTTCTACTTATTATCCAATTATGAGAATTGTTCATATCCTTCCCCGAATAAAACCAAATTTGATGAATGGGAGATTCTATAAACAGCTTGCAACGTCCGCTGAAAACTGCCTAAGAGTCCCGGTAGGTCAATTCAAGTCCTAAACCGCTTACTAAATGATTACGTTTACAGCGACTAACGCTTCCACCATTTGGCAAGTGCATCTCTTAGTTCGGTTAACCTCGGATGGTTGGAAAACGCTGATGTACATCCTGAAAGACAATATTTGCAACTTCAAGAGCTCTGACATTACATAGGTGCTCTACCTCCGTGCAAAAAAATTTTGTTGTTTTAATCATCCCTGCTTGCACACGCAAAGTCGAAACATTAGTAGCAGGACTTCAAGTTTTGTACCAAAAAGAATTTGATTATCCATTTTTGTAAAATGACTGATGATGTCAGCTACAAATATGCATGACAACCCAATCCCTTGACGTCGCTCAGCAACGAATTTCAATAATGCTTGAGTGTTGGCGAAATCAAACTTCCACACATTCTCATTGTATTATCTTAAATTACGCAGTTACTGTTTCTAATCCCTCCTCGGCTGTTGTCTTCTTTCGCCTACTCAATAGTTATGAATAGAAACGAAACAGAGAAGAGATGCCCTCCTACTTGGCATGAGAAAGACTCGACAATAATACAATTGCTTATCAAAGATGATTCTGTGCATGATCACAATATACTTCCTTAAAGTTTTTTTATGTCACAGAACAATAAAACTGCTCCAAGTAGCCAATTTATTTGATTACTCAAAACCTTTTCCCGTCTGACACTCTACAGAGTTTTAACACAGATAGGTATAAGTTTCATTGAATCCCTTCTCAATCTCAATTCGGACGCTTTTTTACTCTGAGGAGTGTCAGACGAAAAAAGCTTGTAAGTACTAAAATGAATTCGCTACTTCGTGCAGTTTAATATTTCTTTAGCATGTGTATAATACACGAATATTTTGTAAACTACGTTTTTCGCTTAATTACTTCACATAAAACCAACGACACTTGACTTTTAGGCCAGTGGGATATGAAAGTAGAAGAGCTTGCGTAGCAGATTCCCTTAATCATTGAAATTTCTCAACGCACTTGGTGGTACCCTCTCAATCTGCAAATAAGGATTCTGTCTTCGTAGGATAAAACAACTCCTTTTCAACATAAGTTAAACAACTTTGATTATTGTGACTATTTTTCAAGGAGTAACCTCCATCCGATTTGTCATCTTCATTATAGTAATGCTAAGCTATTTTTCATTTAAAAACAGGAATCACAGGGAAAGAGTTTGTCCAATAATTAGCGGGTTTTTTAACATTAAAATAAATGCGGCGGCAGAATATCGTCAATTATAGCAAGATCGTTGCCCTCTTATGACTATTTCTGCCTCCTAACCGATAAAATACAAGTTGACCTCCCGAAGTTATTAATAATTTTTAAAAAAATCTTTGGTATGTGACAAAAAAAATTGAAGAAGATTTTAGGAAGATATAAATTTCTAAATATATTTTAGATATTACCAGGTTATGAGTTAGAAAACATGATTTATTTCTCTAGTCGTCACATTAGCTCTATATACTCCAACGGAGGACATCAACATCCAGCTCTACACGATTTTGGATATTAGCCTCCTTTACGCCATGTGACCTGGCCATGGACTGTCATCCAGCCAATCATGCTGTCCACAGCCCATTAAAAGTTGCAAAGTGTTCTGGAGAACTGTTGGTAACATACTATTTCTTTTTTTTAAGTATCTACTCAAACTTATCATTTCAAATCCTTTTTTAATTTTTATTTCAGCTTGAATTCTGAATGAATAAGAAATAATGTAGAGAGTACATAAACCTTGTCTGCACTAGATACAGGATTCCCTTAAGCTATGAAAAGAAGAGCTATAAGCAGGAAGATTTGTAGTCTTTGCAAATATTTATGAGAGATGAAGGACATGTGTAGTTCTTTTCAGGCCGAAATCAGGAACATCAAGTAGCTGTGACTTGCAAAGCAACCATTAAAGATAGTGAGTTTTTGTCAAATTCCGTTCTTGATCTAGGGCTGTCAAAAGTTTCAAAATTCTTTGCATTCACAACTTATATTTAAAATTTAAAAGTTTGAACAGTCTGAATGTCTGATGGTATGAAGATTATTCATGGGTTTCATCAGACTCAATGCGGTGGGAAAGTATGACGTCACGATTTGGAACATTTTTTTAATTAAGCGGAAAAAACTCAATTTCCATGTTACCCTATTAGTGAGAACGTCAATGGCCAAAATTGAGAGTGATGTCCTTTCCCAACACCGAGATATCAGGTTTTAAAGTTTTGAATCTCTCTAACAAAACCCTATTATTTAATGCTGGTTTCCAACTTAAGGAACCAAGGAATATCAACAGAGTTTTGACCAGAGATTTTTGAGATTCAAACGCCTCTAGTTAAAACACTGTATACACTACAGCACTGATATTTTGGGAAACAGCCTATCCCAGTATTGCCTTTGGATATCTGGAATCAAATCGTACTATTTCTAAAACTTTTGATTTGTGACGTCATCACTTTCCCTCCGTATAAGATTATGTAGAATATATGTATCATGTTTTCGGAAAATGGTTATTTCTTATGATGTCATAATAAAATAATATCGAAAAAAATTCTACTTTTTTTTCGAAACTTGATAAAAATAATAACACAAAGTTTTTTGTATTATGTACGACAGAGTTACGTACAGTGTCAATTATTATAATTTTTATGTTAAAATATCTGAAAAGTAGTGTGAAGTTTATTTTCGTTTAATTTGGCAATAAATAAATTGATTTTCACCTTCCATTAAATCTGATAACTTCTCCCCACTCGGCTATAAACAGTCACATACTTTTAACATAGTTCTCGCATCAGGAGTATGAGAATCAACTCTTTTTAAACGCATTTACTGCGTGGTATTCCTGAACTCGCATGCCTATCAAAGTTTATAGATGTCAATTGTTTGGAATGATTAAGTCAAATACTATATCTAAACAGGTCTTACCAAAAGCTTCTCATACACACATGCTCCCTGCCCAAAAAGGTTCAAAATTTCGTTGTTTGGGCTGGTATTGTAAGCTTGACATGCATCATTCTGATCATAGAAAGATCCTATTTTAATCTGTTCTTTAGCTTCTTGATAGATAAATACTTTCCCACTGCATCCTACATATAAACTTCTTCTTTATCACAAATATGTATTACGCCCCAATCGTCATCTTTATATATTGTAATGCTAAGTAAAAGTAAATTTTGTCCTATTTTTATAAACATATCTTTCTAAATTTATGAAATGTCCATCTATTATTAGAAGCGAAGTGAAGAATTCTGGAAGCTATAAAATGCTAGAATGTTAGAAATGTACTTAGCTAGAATTGCCAAGTTATACTATTATAGAAATTTTCTTGTCAAGAAGCACTTTCCTAGAATTCCTTTGTGAGAGTAGATACTAGGACCCTAACCTCTAACCCAACCCTAACCCTAACACTAATTTTATTCTAGAAAAGTAAATCTATGGTTAAAACTCCTTCTAGCAATGTACATCTCTAATCATTCTAGCATTTTACGCGTTCTCGAAGAATTCTACATTAAATAAATTGTTGGTTGTACAAAAACCAAATATAGACTTTAAGAGACAACTCATTGTTTATGGCTGAAAAGCCTTTTTTCGAATGACTCTCATCAGAACCACAACGTTATAAAGAATACAGGGGAAAAGGATCGAAAAGGTGTGAAC
>JAAAKL020010624.1:0-14220 GCA_010016065.2 Carybdea cf. marsupialis auct. non (Linnaeus, 1758) | reverse complement strand
TACATACATACATACATACATACATACATACATACATACATACATACATACATACATACATGCATACATACATACATTCTGATTGCTCCGTCTTCTCAGAGGAGTGCCATTCCTTAATCTTCTTCATTCTCTTGCATTTCTCGTCCATACATGCATACACGCGTACATACATGCATACGTACCAAGATAGATAAATGCACTCAAACCTACATCAACAGTCCATATTTTGACAGCAGCTTGTAAACAATTTTAAGCTACGGGTTTGTAAATACATGAGTGACGTGATGCCTTGAAGTGTAACAACATTAAACTGTCATCATCATACGAAACTCAGTTCTAACACGGATGAACATTAGAATATCGAAGGATTAAGCAAGTCTAGTTTCCTGCCAACAATCGTTTTGAAGTACTGTTTTCTTTAATCCAAGGATTTTAACAGAAAAACATAAGTAAGGTAGGTCTTCTCTGAAATTAAGCCCACATGTTTATTGCTGGTTCAGATTCTCAGTTGAATAACATTAAGGTCATTTCAATAATCCAACAGAAGAGAATCAGTGGGGCAACATTCTAGCTGTAGAAACATCTCAGCTAACTGAGGTTTAGCAAAAATCGACTAAAGACATGACAACACGGATCATAAAGAGTCCTTGGCTACTCATTCTTAAGGAGAATGAGTGTCGTCTTTCAGTGGCTTTGGAAGCAAAAGTTTGAGAAAGGGCAGAATCAATGTCATGCTTTTGAATCTTTTCTCTGTGAAGGCAAGAAGATCAATCAGCCCTAATCTCAACCACTGATCTCTAAAAAAGACTGGATCGAGCTTCCCATTGTTTCCAACTACGAAAAAGGGTAGTCGCGAGTACTGGCCCCCATTAGTTAAAATAGCGCGGGAAAGTCCGCCATGTTGTGTAACATTTTTTACAAGCTTTGTGTGATTGGGACTGAAATGGCGTCCAACGACTGACCTCACTTTCAGACGGAAGATGCTCGATCCAGTGATTTTTAGAGATCAGTGATCTCAACCCATTCAGAAAGAGACTATTGAGTTGTTTTGTGGGTCTTCTTAGGACAGTCGAAACTTGCATGATGATCACAGGCAAAGATCTTGTTGTCAGATGGCTAAACTATGAGAACCCGTACGTACTCTATTTCATTTGATATAACGCACTAAGGGTTTATTGCCGTTTCTATTAATCATCGGACTTCTTGCTTTTTGATCAGGGGTTATAGAAAGCGTTGTCAATAACAACCGAACATGAGGCCCAGTCCAGATACAAAGTGTCGTCCACAAACAAAGTATCGAAATCTCAAGCAGAATGTACACATCTGCAAATCATAGAATTATACATAAAACTAAAACAGCTAATCAGAGGACATTCAGGTTTAAAAAGTCTATTGATAAAAACATAAAAACCTCCGGAATTGAAATTCCTTTATCAGGCATTGTACACTTGTTCCTGTGTTTCTGATATGTTTCTTATATACAGAGATTGAAAATTACGGTCATTCTATAGAACAAAAAAAAGATAAGTAACCGGAAGGATATTGATAAATATATTCATTTTGATGTCCATATGTATATATATAAATATCCAATCAATCTTATTAGCACTCTTACAGTTATCATTTCTACCTTGTTTGAGTAATGAAAACTACCTGTGGTTTCGAGCGACCATCTCCAGAGAGAAGGAAAAGCTCGCAATTTAATAGAAAAGTTGCAAATTTGTATGTAAAAGTATTTTGTGCTACCTATTGCTTGTATTGATAAGAAGTGGTACCTAATTTGGAGCAGCATTAACTTTTTACGTTGGGATGACAGTCAGTCAGTAATATCATCAATAGTTGAGAAAAAATAGAGACAGAAGGTTAGTAACAACTGTGTAAATATTTGGTAGTCAATGACATATCTAACGTCATCGAAGAGTAAAGCAGTAACAGAGAGGGTGTGTTTTGCTGCACTTCCAATAATGAATATTTGTTTCCCTTTGTTGTCGGTAGAGGTTGCCTTCTGAAGACAGAAATAAACAATTGATTGCCCATCATCATCAATGTTTATCCAGACTACCGTCTCTGTATGCACAACGGACAGCTGAAGCAGCCCATTGACAGAATACAACTGATGAAGAAATACTGAATACAACAGTCTGTTAAAGAAAGCAACTCATTAGGTCAAAGGCAAGTCTGCTTCTGGAAAAGCACTGTTAAGTATGAGTTCATTTCTTGCATTGGTTGTACTCCCGTTGCTACTGACAGGAAACAGTGACGCTGATGGCAGATTCAAACTCGGCTTGAGGAACAAGAGAAGCAGTAAGTTCCTCGATTGTTATCTTACTATATTTTTCATCAATTTGTGAAAGATTTCATCAACGATATTTACTTGTTGATGTAGTTGCATACCTACAAACACGGTAACGAACACAAATGGCTAAATTCTTTTCCAAAGCAGAAGTAATCACGCACTCTCTCTTCATTTTGTTCCTCATTCAAGATCCAACACTTTTTATTTCAACTCCAATCCATCAACACTTTTCATTTCAACTACATCTAGCAATCGATACTGTCCTTGTTCTATGAAGCTGTGTCATGCTTTTTCTATTATATTATAGAGACCTCAGCAACACTTCATGGCACTTTCTAGAGCACTGACAGTGACACCTCTTTCATTAAGCAACTTCAAATCTTGAATTATTTTAAGAAATCGGTTTCAATATTAAATCTTATCATTGAGCAATCCGTCCACCAATTTGTCTTCGACTGACATGCTATGTAGCGACTTCCATTTTCTCGTGTCTCCATTAATTGTCTATTTGCATCCATGTTGACCTGTTCCAAAATACAAAGTGCGCCTCCTACCTTCAAAGTATGTCTCTGTGTTGACTACATCTTCCACTCACTCATCTTTATCTAATGCCTTTTATGCCATTTGTTCTGCATCTATCTTATTCATTTGTATTTCTAATGTGGTCTTGATACGCTTTTTGAAATACTGAAAGGGCAAAGATGCTACATCCAAAACTGACAAAATACTTAGTTGCACTTCCAAAATAATTGCAAACGAGATCATCCACTCAAATTAGAAATTATCACTACCTTCCATGACATTCCTTTATTGCCTCCCTACAACTCTGTTCTTCTTTTTTCTCTTCTCCTTGGTCTTCTTCTTTTATTTCACATGTCCTATGAATTACGGTCTTATTTAACTGCTAGTTTTTCCTTTACCTCATTTGCTTCTATTCCTATTCCCACTTGAACCTCTTCATCTACTTCCTTTCATCTTCCCCCTTATCGCCATATGTTTATTCCTTCCCTTCACAGGATGTGGAATTCAAACGGTCTCTTTCGTGTAGAACTGAATTGATATCTTCCTACTCAAACTCATTTATAAACATATTCATTTCGCTCCAAAGATACATTTATGTAGTAGGGAAATATTATAGAGAAGAGACAATTTGAAAATATCAAGTTAGAAAAGATGCTAGTGAAAAAGGAAAAAATCACCACCGGGACTCGATTCAGGGACGTAGTTCTGGACGTGGTAATATGGCAACTAGTGAAAAGTGAACTATGTTATCACAGGGTCACCATAGCAGAGTTGGTAGAGGAGCACGCCGCGAATGCTTGGGTCCAGGGTTCGAACTGCATTGGTGACATTTTCACTTTTTACTAGTACCTCTTCTAACTTAATAGGGAAATGATAGAAACCAACGATCATTCTCAGTAACGTATTGTATAGAGAGAATGTATATTGCCAAAGCAAAAACATGGGTCTTACCATCTCGAGCGATAATAATTAATGACAGTTCTAGAAAATTGCTAACCAGAGTTACGCTGTGTTTGATCTGAACCAGTTCGTTTTCATGGTAGAAAAGGATCTTGGGACCTTTAAAAGCTAAGCTGCGAAAGTTTTCAATTGATATTCTCCCGAATTAGTCACTATATCGGAAATGTAATTTTTAAGATTTATAGTCATTCGGTAAATCTCTTTAATGTCCTCTTGTTTTAAACTTGGTATTAAAGGGGTTGAATTATCTTATTCTTGTAGCTTCTTCCTGTGAATCCATTAAAGCACCAATCAATGGAGCTGTAGCTTACGCTGGAGATATAGCTGTACCTTTCTGCAAAAGAGGAAAGTTTCCCTCTAAAAGCTGGGGTCACGTCCCTATCTTTGCATGCGTGGGCAAACATTGGTTGAGTTTTGATAGATTGGTAAATCTCAACTCAATCAGTGGCTGCACAGGTAACTTCAATATTTTTGTCAATTAGTGTTATTACTATCATAATCATCATCACTCTCATCACCATTATCATCATCTTTGTTATCATCATCTTTGTTATCATCATCTTTGTTATCATCATCTTTGTTATCATCATCTTTGTTATCATCATCAGCACTGTCTAAACCATCACGAGTATTATCGTTATCATTACCATCATCGTCATCATCATCGTCCTGCTTATCACTTCCATCTTAATCTCAACACCAATTGCAAGATGATCATCATCATTGACATTATCGCCATGATTATCATCATTGGCATTATTGCCATGATTATCATCATTGACATTATCGCCATAATTATCATCATTGACATCATCGCCATGATTATCATCATTGACATTATCGCTATGATTATCATCATTGACATTATCGCCATGATTATCATTGTTATGAACGCAAGGATTACTGACACCGTGGGATGGACTGATATTAACTTGTTTAATTCACTACAACAAAATAGATACAGAGAAAATGGCTGTTAAATATATACAAAATTACAATTAAATCGATAATAGCGAACGGTCTATGGATACAGAAAACTTACATCGAATTTGCCCCACGATGGTATGGCAACGGCATCAGATTCTGCTGTCTGCTTGACTGACTGTTGCAGCTATCTGATTATTTGGAGAATCTTAACGCTTATTTATTTGAAATCAAGTTTACAGATATTTATTTCTTATATGGAGCAAAATGTTACTAAAAACTACTAGAAAATAAGTTTTCTCCTAATAAGTTCTTACTCAGCCTCGTTCTAGCTTAGGGCTAAATTTGGCTTCTAATCGCACTAAACAGTCATTGAAGTTACCATTACGTCCTATTTAGGAAATGTCCGCTCATATTACATGATGACAAAGGGTCTTTGGTATTCACAGTTCGTCGTGTCTGTATTGTTACCATGGTGAAAGATTAAACCTACGCAATCTCTTTTCGATCTACATATTTGGGCAATCCACTTTCTTAACAATCATCATTAACATTATCGCCATGATTATCATCATTGACATCATCGCCATGATTATCATCATTGGCATTATCGCTATGATTATTATCATTGACATTATTGCAATGATTATCATCGTTGACATTATCCCCATGATAGTCGCCATCGCGATAATCGTCATCTACTTTATTGTCTCTTCTAGTGCTTTCTCTTGATATAAACCCACTTTAGATAATTATTCTGGTCATTGTAATTGCTTTAAATGATAAAAGCATAGTGGATAATTTTATAATAAGTATATACCAATATAGAAGATACCAAATGGATAATTGGAATCTGAATTGTATATTTACGTTTCTTATTTCTTTAGGGAATTTAAAAACCCGCATGGGTAAAGTATGTAACATAGTTCTTGAGTATTCAACTCGTTCTCATAAAGTGAAACATCTGTGAGTGACCGCCATCAATTAGTCGCCGCTGTCATGGACTAGTCATCAAGAACAGGAGGTCGAATAGTCATGGAAAGGTTTACTGGTGACATGTTGCTTTAATCTCGTTTATACGATGTCATCCGCAGTGACAATCCTTTAACATACACATGCATGATCGATCTCCCGCACAATGTCTTCTGAAGTAGAGTATTCATTTGCTATTCTGTTGAGAGGATAATAATACCTTTTAATTAGAGTACTGTATCTTTTTCTTTTTCTAGAAAACAACGTACCACCTCATTCACCTGAAATAGGTGCTTTTCATTTTTATCAGTATGATGGGAAATGTGGCGATGCAAGCACTAAGGCACAAATAAAGAACCGATATGTTTCATTTGGAATGTGTTCTCGTTGCAGTCCCGATGAGCCAAAAATTATTTGTGGGTGAATGATTGTATGACTCTGATGAAGCTGATATTTTCAATTGTCCACGACCATTAATAGATCACTGTCTGAAGAAAGATTGTCCTATTGATTATGCCTCCACTTTAAATCGACTGCGTTATAGTATTGTGTAAACATCTTTAAATGCAGGTCCACACCCAGCACTCTAAATCCAACGCTGCTATTGTTTCAAACTTTTCACGAGTAAAAGCACCTGTAAAATATGTCAATTTCTGCATGACTGGTCTCTTAAAAGCTTAAATGACAGAACTGCGCAAGACGACACAATTGCTTCATGCTTATTCAAGTTGCTGATGTTTTCCATCTGCTCAGCGATCATTTGCGATGTCAGCTTCTCAAGGTATACAAACCAAATAGCACAATCTTGTTACTAACCCTCGCCTGCCAGAGATATTTGGTGCCAAGATGGTAATCAGTCAATGTAGGGTTACCTTGCGCTACAAGAGTTGAGTTTGTAAGGTGGCTGTCGTTGGTCTTGACAAATCACTTCAACATTTAAAGCAGAGCAAAGGTTAGGGGAGCATGTGAAAGTCAATGGAGTGGGTTTTGTAAATGTACCAGCAGGAAGTGTAAAGCGTGTGCCAATTTTCTAGAGACCAACAGATTTGAGGCTAGAAGTAAGGAGGGATCAATTACAAGCTGGATTGCAAGCCATGTGGGGTCAAATAATCCATCCTTTGTAAAGTATGCAATAAAATGTATGTTGCCGAAACCACAACGGAATGGTGTTATAAATAGAACAATTATAAAGATAACTAATGAAAGGGAAAGAGATGCTCTCCTTGTTTCTAACGGGAATTGCATGAGCATTTCTTTGCACTAGGGCCCTGGGGCCTGAAGGAGGACTCTGAGGTTATACTTGTTAACAAAGCAGACCCGGGAGACATAGGGAAGTGTCTTGTATTGAAATGTATGATAAGAGGCTTCCTCATGGTCTCAACTTTGAGAAAAACGCATAATGCAGTATCTTTCAGTATTTCCTACAGTTTATGCTCCGCATCGACATATCTGTTTATCATGAAGAGAATGGCGACGTGTCAGGGCGCCTCTCTTCTCACCTCCTTTTTTCTTCCCTTGCAAACTTGGTATTATTTTAACACGATAGTTACATTCAAGTAAGGGAAATTTCTACAAGTTCCTTCTAGATAGTATTACGTCTTTATTAGATCTTCCTACTGGGCATGTATGTCATGTTATTGTTTATTTCTGCTAAGTCTGCTTCCTTTCGTTGAAATATAAATATAGAGCAGGAATAGACCTCTTAAGCCATTAAGTTAAAATGCATGTAATACAACAATGTTACCCTGGCTCTTGTTCATGGCCAGCTTTTGGAAAATTTATTTCCCTCCTGTAACGGTCTGTGCCGTTGACGCATCAAATCGCATCGAATTCGTGGGTCGCAAGGGTCTCGACTGAGAGATAAGATGTTCGCAAGACGTCGTTTTGACGATCTTTAATCTCACGTGAAAACTGTAAGGAACAAACGAACGCTATGAGTAGTAACAGTGCCTAAAAGTACGGCTGCGATGATACACACGAAATACATAACCAATGTGGTGCCGAACGAATAAACAAAACAGAATAATAAACAAGACTTGGCTAACCTCCTTGCGTCCACAAGGGTTTTATGGTATATAACCAACGCAATATAATCCGCAATTACTAGTTCTTAATAGGTTCTTTAAACTTAATGGGCTGAATGAAAGGGAGGTACCACCCACATTTACGGGGGGACAACATACTTTTGCAAGCTTCCGACCAATTATGTTGGGGAGTGGGACCTAAAGACGGTCTTGGTATGTCCGCGGTTGAACCCGACAACCTTTGTCACGCGGGGTGACTCTTGCGGCGTCGGCCCCTCCCTTAATGGGGCCGAGGCCTTGATGGCGCTATCACCCTCCCCGCACTGGCCGGTTTCTCAAGACGGCCCTCTGCATTAATCACCTTGGCCCGACACAACCCTACATACTGTGCTTCTCAAGACGAGGCTGGCTTGGCATGTTTACTCTCCAAATTAAACTAGTAACCCATTGAAAACTCTACACTGGCAGAACTACGTTAAGAAATCCAGGATAGTAATAGTGTCCAGGAAAGTTAATGGCAGTTGCCATAGGAGGGAAAGAGATTTTCCAAAAGCTGGCAAAGAACAAGAGCCAGCGTAACATTGTTGTATTATATCTATATATTAAAATTAAAATCCGACAAAGGATTTCTTTTAAACAATAGATCGGATAGTGTCGTATCGCCATCTTGTAAATTGTTTCATTGTTCGTAGGTATCGTGACAAAAATATGTGCAGTGTAATGTGACTTGTATATTCGCCTGATGATTGCGAGTATGTGAAACTATGAGTAGCAATTTCATATTTCATCTCTTGTGTGTGTGTGTGTGTGTGTGTGTGTGTGTGTGCGTGTGTGTCCATGTATCTATATATACGTACAGAACAGACCTAGAACCGATCAACCTAAGATATATACATTTCGAAAATAAGAGTGGCTTGGTGTTATGAGCTTTTTGAATGTTTGCTCCTTTATCGTCTAGCGAAATGCATATATTTGTATTTTAGCAAGATTTCCTTGAGTAAGCCAATCATTTTTATGTAAATAAATGCAACTAAAACAGATGATTAAAAGGCATTGTAGTTTAGAACATCTGCTAAAATTAACAAAAAACTCTGCCTTTCACCAACTTTCGGAATCCAAGTTCTCTCGTCAGACATTGCACAGTTGCTCAGGTGTTTTTTACATACGCAATGTCTTTCGGTTGATTAATAAACTTACGAAGGCAATTGCAAATGACTTATTTGAACATTTGAACAATATAAATCGACAAATTGAAGAAAGAGACATAAATCTAACTAATCTTAAGAATGTTATTAGCTTATTTATCGACAAATTCAAACTGTGAATCTTCATGAAGATCCCTTATTTCTCTTCAAAGAAACATCGCCATTGCACACTTTGGAAGATATTCAGGATACACGAGACGTATCACAACTATGCTTGGCGTCTCTTCTGCTAAACACTGCTTTTCCAACTCTTTATTTGACTTCATCAATCCCTAAATTTCTGAAGTGACACAGTTGGGTATTTAAGGCTGTGTCTCTTTAAATTTCCACATCCAAATATCCCAGAACTGATCCGTTGACAAAAAGGGATGCATTTTTAACAATTTACAATTTTGAGAAATTACAATAGTGGTGGCAGGCGTACAATTTTGCTCACATCGTCACCCAAGATAATGTTAGCCAAAAGACAACCCCAGACTTCCCCATTTATAAAATAGATAATTGTTCAGGCTGACATATTGCTTTCCGAGATTGATTCAACTAGTGTCCGGAACCTACAAATTGGACTGTCCAGAGCGTAATGTTCTCTGAATAAGGAAGCTTTTATCACACGTTTGCCAATTTGACATCTGATTGAATATTATTGTCGATTAACGTTTGTGGGGAAGACATAGTACTATGTTGACTCCTCCATCTAAAAAATGGGAGGGAAATTGCTCATCTGTTTTTGCCTATGAAAAGATAGCACACTCTTTAACCGATCTTGACACAAATCCTTCTACAAAAACCAAATCAATCACTGTGTATTTTGTTTGTATTTGTATCCATTAACATTTAGAAATGAACATGCTTTCATTTAATCCCTGTTCTTAGGCCGGACTTGATTAAAAATGCCATTACCTTATCAAAACCATCACCTTGTACTTGTTCACAATCCATATCAGTTTGTTCAGATAATCCCTGTAGTGACATATATTGATTTCTTCAAATATGCTTCTAAAGTGACATGTAATTGCCTATGGTTTCTCTTACACCTTTCGAGTTCACCAAAGCTACCGAGGTTCATTGCGTTAACAGTAGAGCATATCAGTTGATGATTTTTTGATTTCCTTTGTAGGTAGGAACAGCCGTGTGACAACAGAAAGCAAACTATTTGCCTCCAAACACCATCCATGTTTGACCAGACTGCCATATGTATATGCGAAAGTGGCAGGTGAAAAGGGTAGCTTGGTCGATGTGGATGCTCCTGACTTTTGAGTAAAGCAAATTATCGTCTTTTCACATGAAAATAAAGACATGACTGCCATTGCAAAAGTATCGTTTGATGTGTTGCCAGTTTTTGCATTTGTTGTATTTCTATTGCTGCAGACGGGAAGAAGTGATGCTGATGCCGATTCAAAACTTGGCTTGAGAAGCAAGAGGAACGGTAGGTTTTTGTTTTGTTTGTGTCATTGCTTTATAGATGTACATCACCTGATTTGACAACCAAGATTACTTACTCATGAAATTTGCATAAACACAGACTTCATAAAAGCATGACCTACTCATCTTTGTACGACTGAAATGCACAAATAAAAGTCTTCACAGTATTGGGTTGATAAATTGTACTGTTTCCTTAAAATTAACCAGCCTCTAGCATCACCACTATCATTATTATTAGCATTATAGGCATCATAAGGACAACTATCCTCAAACTTCTAGTCATTTGGACCATTAACGTCGTACTCACTATTTGTTTCTTCGTCAACATCATAATCATAATCAACATAATAAATAGTTGCGAATGACACCACCATCAATTTCTCTCATCATCGTCGTTAACATCATTTCCATTGAAGTCACTAATCATATCACCAAAATCATTACCATCATCATCAAAACCATCCTCCTCATCATCATTGTTATGATCATTAACATTGTAGCTACTCAGGGCCTTCATGACCACTCATCATCATCATCATCACCATCATCATCATCATCATCATCATCATCATCATCATCATAGCTAACGTCACTATCACCCACGACCCAAGACAGCAGAGTATCTGTGTGGGTTTAGGCAAGGGGGCCGTTGCAGATCAAGTTAAATTTCAAAGCGAATATGAGGTATACATTTTCATGACTTTCAAAAAATATAAGAAATGTTGTGTGATCTGACGTCCTTGAAGATCGAATCAACCCTCAATAATTAACAGGATCTATTGCCATCAAAGAATTGGGTGTATTGCAAAGGCAGGGGTAGCCAAGTCCTAGTCTCATTATTCAGGTGCTATGAGATTCAGAAATGCACTAACACATCAAGATAGGGTCTCTACTTCAGCATTCACAAGATGTAAAAGTGGGTCGTGGCTGGAATTGCATAAAAGCACCTACGTACACTTTGTGCGGAGTCCTCAGTAAGTGACACGGAAGTATGAATCATGAATAGAAAAGGGAGCTAAATGTTGAATATAAAGCGGTATTGAATATGACTTGAATAATAAGGACGCTACATAAATGATGTAAAGTTTATATTACTTTACTATTTCATATCATCATTATGACATTATCTTACCGTCCTTTAATCCCCACCTCTTTGAAATTGTCAATACGACGTATTTTCTTCTAAGCATCAAGTGTAAATTTACTTGCACTTTTGAGTGGTGAGAATAAGTCACTTTTTCTTGGTACTCTATAAAAATCTCTTATAATTTGTTAACAACTGACCTTGTGCTTTTTAACTTCCATCTTCTCAGTGTTTCAACTTTTAAGCTACACTTGCTCCTTCGTCTTAGCTCCTCAACGCAAAGTCATTCTTTAAGTTGAACCTTATGTTTTTCAAGAGCTGTTGGTCAGGCATTGTAACTTCAATTTGTACACTCGTCCAATCCAATACAGTTAATAACAGTTTTAGCTCACGCCATTTTCTAAAGTCCCCTAATGAGTCTAATCATTACCCTACTTGACCCCCTCCTAATAGGATTGATCCAAATGGTTCTACTAGCCGTTTGCAAGCAGATTAATGGCTGAATAAATAGCATCTCCATTTGCAAAATTATCATGGGAATTGCAAGTGTTTTTTGAGGATCCTACAGTAGACCCTTCCTTTAAATTACACTTCATAGCACCCTTACTTCAGAAGTGGGGACATATACTGCCCTTGTTTCCAATTTTTTACTAAGACGTATGAAAGCTCATAAATCTATTAAGTTCTTGCGTAATATGTAATCCACTTTCCTGAATTACGCAGCAAAGAAATAACACAGGTTTTGTAAATTTTCCTTGGTATAATTGGGAAGAGAAATTCAAAAGCACAAATTGTGTAACCAATGCGCCATTTCAGCTGTTGCTTCTTAGCCGTTTTATCTGGCTGGACTTGACTTAAAAATATATTTATTTGTTCCCTTATCTCTCTATTTCACTAGGAAATATCATCCAATAAGCTAATTTCTCGTACCTTGTACCTCTCTCTGTTTCGTTGGACTTCGGGCATCGCAGTATAACTAAGACATAAGCTGTGAACGTTTATTGAAAAAATTGCAGCCTTACTTTAGCCATTCACTTTCCATCTACTTCTACAAAATCATCTCATCAGAAGCCACAAACCACTAGCTTTTTCTTTTTATTGATTAACCTCAACTCAATATTTTCACTATATTTGAAAGCAATTGATAATACTTACTAAAGCTAGAAATTATAAAATTTCAAAAAATCGACAGCTAGTCTAGCATTCTATGTAAATAGGAATTGCTGATTACTGTAGATTATGCATGGTGTCAATGCTTTAGAATTTCAGGTATTGAAAGGTTATCATCAAGAATATAAGAGTTAAATCAGCAATGTCGTTAACATTTCGTCTATTAGGAAACTTTCGGCGTCGAAAGATCAGAATAAATAGGCTTCCGAGACTTATTTTACAATGTTTTACAGTTTTAAAATGGTTGTTTCATAGTTGCTTCCGGATATCGTATCCTTGTCTTACACCCGCTCTCAGATCACAGAACGTTGTCTTTGCCAATCCAGTACAAACTGCTGATGTCCTAAACTAAATGTGTCACCAAGAAAATGTTTCTAAATTCTTTAAAAACCCTGCTACTAAACTAATCACAAATTGTGGTACAATGGATTACCATAAGATTTAAACTGAATGGAAACATCTTTTGATGGCTTATTAGTCAATTACAATGTTTATATATTATGGTGTGTTATAACTGGTGGAAGAATTAGATATATAAGTTTAACGTAGACTAAGGGCATTGTTGGAATTTTAAAAACGATTTGCAATCAACCAATATCTGTTATTTTATCAAATATTGTAAGAAATTAAAATAGACCATAAGAAACATTTGATACTCTGAAACTTTGTGATCCCTTAAGTTTACAATCATTAGTTGGGTTTTCTTCAATGGCACTTTTCAGATCCCTAACTGGAGTAGGTTTTAAATAAGATAGGGGCTAAAACCCACACTGCCCCCAATGACTGAGCAGAATTAAAAAGAGCCATACGAGAGAGAAAGTGTTTATATTTATAGCAATACTTAAATCCGGAATCTTATCAATTAAGAAAGATTTTAAAGAAAATGAAGATTTATCCCCCTACCCACTATGTTGCAGAGAAAGGCACTTTGGAGAGCATCGCATTAATAAAAGTGTCGATTCTCTTGCTTTTCCTCCTAGTGGTCATTTGTGCGCCTTTACATGGAATGAACGGACCGAGAGTAGCAAGTAGCTGCAGTTCAGTTACATACAGACAGGGGACGATATGCCATTTTAGATGCAGAGAAATGTACTATCACCATAGCGGAGACTCACAGATGCAATGTCAATCAAATGGACAATGGTCAGGGAAGCCAATCGACTGCCGTGGTAAGAATTCAGTTTATTTACAACTTTGTCATCAGATGAATTATTATTCTTGCTATTATTACTTACCTACTTCCGGTTCTCGTCTTGCAAGACGACGTGACGAAACATGGCACTGATAATATTCTGGTTCTCCATACTGTTCTTAATTACGTCTGGTGCTTTGAAACCAGTGTCTCCAAGCAGTGTATTAACATATGTTCGTGTCGGTCGCCTTTTTGCACTTGTAGGGTGCTTAGGGACAAATGTGATTAGTTGATACACTGAAGACAATTTGCCTCTGTATACATTATGCTTTGATGCAAGTAAAGTCAGCTTACATCAATGGTATGTATCTTATCCCGTTCCATCAGATTATTTAGATTATTTTTATCATTTATTATTGTTTATTATTGTTTCATGGATGCAACTGCAGGATATGAATAACTGCTCTCTTTTTTTTCTTTTTCTTTCTCCGTTTAACGTCTTTCCCCCC
>JAAAKL020010623.1:0-14221 GCA_010016065.2 Carybdea cf. marsupialis auct. non (Linnaeus, 1758) | reverse complement strand
ACTGAAATGGCGTCCAACGACTGACCTCACTTTGAGACGGAAGATGCTCGATCCAGTGTTTTTTAGAGATCAGTGCTGGTACCTGGTGGTGGATTAAAAAAATAACAGGCAAATTCATTTTAAGGCATCCGTAACAGACTGATAAATCATGCGTAAGTAAATAAATTCTCCATTATCAGCCTTTGCAGCTATTGACAAAAGTTTACCTTAGTCCCTTGGCAGATGGTCTTTGCTGTACATCAACGTATATGTTATCCAAAGAGAACTTGAGAATTTCCATTTGTGACTCTGGGCTACAGGGGAAGCAATCAGGGTCAGCATGAGTGACATGATCTGACATTATATGTAACTTTTTATTTTCTTCATTAACTTACACCAGATTAGTAAGGGCGAGGGGAAGGAGAAGGATAATTATTGGCCTCTCTAAATGAGGGTGGCCATCATTTTACAACAATCAGAGTTAGATCTGAAAAAAATATAAATGTAGAATAATAATACTAATACTATGTTTGTTTCGACAAGCAATTTCTGGCAAATTTTTACGGATTGTAAGCTTTTTTTGTTTTTAGTGAAAAATTATTGGGGGCGACCACGTGCATGCTAAAGTAAATTACGGCTCTATTCATGTTTAATTTCGGATGCAGTGCTTGTATTTGAAGTTATATTTTTAGGAAAGGAGATAGATTTTAAGTGACGACGGCAACTTCGGCAACTATGTTATTGTAACTGTACAAGGTGAATTCAATAGAAAATATTAAAGAAACTGATATTGATAGTGTTGAACTGATTTTCTTACGATATTAAATCTGGTGGTGTGTCTGGCAAACATCAGCCTCATGTTTCCACTTAAGGCGTCTTATAAAAGAAGCCTGTATTTTGTTTGGTTATGTCACACCTGTTTCTTTATTATTCATTATCTATCACTCACTGGGTGACCTGTTCATAGTATTGATTTTCATATCAAATAAAGTTACAAATTAATCTCCTTTATTTACATAAGTGAATTTTTCAATATCTTTTTTATTAATTTCACCCGGCTAAAGGCCGAATCCACTACTAGCAACGGGGTTACTTTTCACTTTTCGGATGACAATCCATTCATGTTTGCTATTCATGCTTTGCTATATAAGCTTTTCATGCTTGCAGTCCCCTCTCTGTCCTATTTCTCGAAACATAAGTTCCCACTTCACGCGAGCAGATGAACTCCGGGTTCCTGGTAAGCACGCTCAGGGTCGGTTCGAATTCCCGACCCTCGCATTGTGAGTCTGACACCCTATCTCTATGCCACTACCGATTATAACAGCAACGTGACATCCATGGCCTTTAGCAGATGTAAACAATCCAGACAGGTACTTTCTAAGAATATGAAATAGCTAAGGACTGACTCCGGTCCTATAGTCACAGACAGGGTATTAGAGTCGCGTAGTTCGGTATCACGGAGCATCTTTGACCCAGTGCTGTGTCATCCACAAGGCTCAATCTAGTAGTCTTCAATTCCCCCCCCCCCCCCCATCCCCCTTAAAGTCCTTAAAGTACGTCAGTGTTGGTTGGTTGTTTTAATAGGGGAAGGGGGATGGTGATATTACAGGCGGCATTTAATAGCATGTGTAATTTTCCTGATAATACAGTCTGATATAATGTTATTAAAGCATTCCAAATCTAGGAGGGCTACTCTACAGTTATCTAAATTATAAACAAAATAGTTCACAAAAGCACAAAAAATCACAAATTTCAGAACTATTTCAGTAATCCCCTGACAACTATCACAGTCTAGCTCTGGACTGTAAAATAATTTTTCACTAATAGCTAGCTTTTTAGCTTTTTGTTTGAAATTTTCAATCTAGCTCCAAAAGGGACACACTTCTGACTGAACAGTCTCCAACTGATCACAAACTATTTGCATTTTAAATAATCCCAGCGTATTTCGCGAATGACTTCACTCAGCCAAGAGGGCTGAACCCCACAACAAGAGGGAGGAATTCAGGACAGATATAGAAAGAGCGCTCTAGGATTTCTATTTGATAAACAGTTTACATTTCCAGAACTTACTATGCTACATCCTCTCTCAATATGATGGTGATCTTCTGCAGTTTGAAATAAAACTTCAAAGCAATGTACTGCGCGAAAAAAGAAACAGAGATGAAACATATTTGTGAGGTAAATGACAAAAAAAGCAAACAGTATTTTGATAACACTGCAAAAAAGACTGCCATTGTCAATGCATTCTGCATTATGAGGAGTAGGAGGACAAAACAAGGGTGATTGGTTCAATTTGCGCTACTAATCAGAACAAGAAGACTGAGGTTCATAGGACATGTTTGGCGACGACCAGAAAAACAATAATATCACCTATTGCTATGGGAGCCCAAACATGGCAAAAGATCAAGAGGTCGCCTATGTACAACAGTTTTGGAGCAAGTATAAAGGGATACCAACGTAAGAAAGGAAGAACTCGCGATAGCAATGCAGGAACGGGAACAGTGGAGGAAAATTGTCAATGAGGTTCGAGTACGCTCGACTCAATAATGATGATGACGTTACTAACTTAAATGTATGTCTATTTAGGGAGGGTCTGAAAAATAAAGCTCATTGCTTGATGATGGGGGGGGGGGGGGGTAGGCTCCATGGTACTTTAAACAATCTACTTTAAATGATCTAACTCAGAATAACTTTATTGATTGATAGATTCACGAGATTTACCAAGGGTGGGTGCAATGTAGAAAAAATTAGAAACCCTGAACACATTCTACAAGGGTACACACCTTCAAAAGTAGACAGTTGAACACCCAGACCATAGAACAGAAGAAACCTTACCATGATGGACACAGGTTTCTCGAAAAGACACACCCATAAAAAGAACATGTTTAATATAAACAAAAATCATTGGCGAATGTTGTCCACTGCATATTCAGAGTTTTTCCTACCTCCTTTGGAAAAGGTGTAATCACTTCGTTTTCGCTGTATCCAATGGCAGCATACAACTTCTTCATTTCTTCCGCACGTTGCTTTTCTGGTATGAGTTCTAGTAACGATATCAACCGAAACCAATTTTGTTGTAAAGTGGGCAGTCATATGAGAACAACCGCCTAATAATAAACTAATAGTTAAAGATAATCTCTATAAAAAAGTACAGCTGTACCAAAACCGATGATCTATGTTAACTTAGATCCATTGTCAAATTTTAACACTGCATAATCTCTAATACTTGTAACAAATAACGTTCAAAAAGGCAAAGGGGATTCTAGGGTTCCAATAAACTCCCTTCCTATTTCAATCTCACGTTAGATGGGAATCATAGCCCGACGTTAAATGGTCTTGCAAACAGAGTTACTATCTTGAAGTCGCCATCGTAGATAAACTACATACTTCTTGCTGTGATTGCAGATTCAAATGGCTACTAAATAACGGGAAGGAGGCCTTGAAAGATGTAACCAACCTACATCTTGAAATCGTGAGGTTGCCAACAGCCTTATTATAAAAGATGAGTTCTGGGCGACATTTATTTTAGAAATCATCTCAACAATTTTATCTTAAGTTGATACTTATTCGTTTAATTCCCTTTAATTTACTTGATTAAATAAATCATTTCTGCCATAAATCATGCTCATCTAATACGCATACATTCCTTCATCAATATCTATAACAACAGCAGGAGGAAGTATCTCATCTCAGATAATGTTGAAAAGCGCCAAGAATCTTGACCACAGGCTCTCCTTGTTTTGATAGACCACAATCTGTAAACGAGGCTGCCATAATTAAAACGTGTAATTATTAAAATTACTAATTGTTAAGCAAGATGCATCAATCTCTACCAAATTCCTGCTATAATCTAAGAAACAAAATATTTCAAGATCCAATACCTTCGATTTTTTTGGCATCTGACTTGTTTTTCTCGCTACCTTCTTTGTCTGACGAAAACATATTACTAAACCATCCCTTTTTGCCCTTCTTCGCCACAGACTTTTCCTCCCTCAAGACCTGTTGAAAATTAAATAAGTCAAACCTAAAATAAGACTTGATCCACCATTCTACGCCGAACCTAAAATGTAATAAAAAAGACAAAAGCAAAATAATAAAACCGTAACCTTTCTAACTATTTAAGGATGTATTTCGAGCTGACTACCATCTTCCCATAAATGATATACTGAACTCTTGCCAATGGTGAATATTCTGGCTTAAAAGTCTTATTTCTTCCACACACACCGCACCCCCTCTCCAGGCAAATATTATTTCTTACCTGTTTTAGCCTGCAGGGATATATTAATATCGAGGGGGTGGAATCAGCAGTTACCACGGGGTAACCACGGAGTAGCTCAATAATTTTTAGCCATTTTATTGTTCAGTCAAACTCTTTTGTACCAACTAATTCACTCATATCCTAAATACTCTTTGAAATTGTTGATCTGTAAGTTGATGTTGCTCTTTATCAACTTCTTCATAAGGGCGACATACTTTTTCTTTACTCGATTTCCCAAACGGATTGGTAAACATGGTAACTTTGTAACAACATATGCTATAACACTACCCTATGTGTCTTGATATCCTTCCTGAGCAGTAAGTAACACTTTTTGTCGCACACTTGCCATGCTGACATGTATGTGCTACAGTGGCAAACACTGCAAATCGCTTTTTCTACTAAAGATGTAAAGCGACAGCAGAGATTATGAAACACGTTGGGAGAAGTTGGCAACTAATTTGAAAAAGAAGGCTAAAAGGGTACGATTAGAAAACTGGGAGACCCTAGTTGGCGGGAAGCGACAGAAAAATTCAGCTTAGGACTCTTAAATAATCGTTTTCTAACGTACGAAGCAGGAAGAAATACGGAAAGATCAGGGAAGAAATCCGAGGCTACAGAAAGGGGGCTATTATTTATTTTCCATCGAAAGCTTTTCTCTCCTGTTTTTGAAAAACCCTTATTTCTTCCCCTCCCCCGGGGGCGCTGTTTGCCAGAATATTCACATTTGATTCTTGCACGCGCCAATTATCTATCTGCTGAGTTCATGCAGGGCCCTTTCAGTTAATTCTGTATTCCTCAAATAGGACACTGCGTCTTTCTAAGTTATACCTTGTCTTAGCGTGGTCTTGAGATATTCAATCTTCACAATTCCTAAAATTGATATGAACATTTAAAGAGGGAAATCTACTTCATTATACTTAACGACAATGTCTGCGATCCAGGTTACGAAAGAAAAACCCGAATGCTCTATCTACCTCATTTTCGGCCAGTTGTCTGTAAATGGTCAAACTGACGACATTGAGTTTAAGTTCCAAATCCTAAAAGAGATAAAAAGCCACATTTAAATGACTTAGAAATGAAACTATTTGATTCTGAAGCCCTGACAACCCAACTTACATAAGTCTGCCACGTCCTCAGAATGGATTCTGCTCAACCAGCGTATCTAAATTCTATAGATCTCCCACACTTGTCGATATCTTGTCAATATCTTGTCAACATCTTGTCAATATATTGTAAATATATCATAAATATACTGTCGATATACTGTTGATATACTGTCGATGTCCTGTCAATATACTGTCGATACACAGCCGATACACTGTCAATATACTGTCGATATACTGTCATTATACTGTCGACATCCTGTCAATAAAATGTCGATATCCTGTCAATATACTGTCGATATACTGTGGATATACCGTCAATATAATGTTTATATACTATCGGTATCCTGTCAATATAATGTCGATACACTGTCGATATAACGTCAATATAATGTCGACATCCTGTCGATATCCTCTCGATATACTATTAAAATAATGTTGATATACAGTCGATATAATGCCAATGCATTGTCAATAAGCATCCAAAACCTTCTTGCGTGTCCCTGTTCTTGTTAAGGCCGGATAGGAAAATGCTTCGAACAATAAAAATGTCGAAGAAACCTCATGGTCAATTAGTGAAAACAAATACAATTCTCTCCAACTTGAAAATGTTCTCTCCTGGCCTTACTATAAATTTTACTAAAGCACCAAGCACGAAAACTTTGAATAATAAATAAAATGTCACTTTGTAAATTAAAAGTTCAAGCACATTAGAATAAAATGCCAATAACAAAATCGAATTAACACTTCAGACTCAGATTTGAATACAAGGAAGAACCTAACAAAGATAGCAAGTCTACGTTTGCAACGTGGAAAGACTTAAATTAGGTACACTTACTTGTAGACTTTTTGCCAGCGTTTCGGACGGTTTCTTATTCGTTAATTTCTTCTTGTATAGGCCAAGATAAGTGCGACATAGTGCTCTAGATAAATTGAAACAGAGTATCACTAAGAGTAATCAACTCCGAGCTTGTAAAGACATAAACAAATTGAAATTCTGAGAAAGATTCAAGAAATTCACGATCAAGCAATGGATTGATGGATCAATTGACTCTTTTGGTTGGCAGACAGTACAGAGATCAATCGATCGATCGATCGACTCACCGATCATGGCTCCTTGGAATAAATGAAGCATCGATCAGTGTAAGAAACAAGTGTTGAGTGAGTGACAGAGTAAGCAGTTCTAGCTTTCTTTACAAGAGTGTCCTTACCTATGTTTCTTGATGTGCTGCCAGCTCCACATTTTGCTTCTCCTCCTGATGTCTTCTTCAAGAACACTGGTTATTGCATAATTCCACCTGGAATTGAACAAAGAACTTATGCAACACTCAAATCCCTGCCAACTACAATATGATTATATTTTTCTGAATATTTTTGGCGAGGTAGTAATCTAAAAGTAAGTAAAAGGGGGACGCAACTATAAACTGTGATTCGTTTAATACAAAAGGAAAAAATAAGTGATATCTACAACGATGTGAGTCTGTTTTCATTCAATAGCGATGCTATCCACGTGTACGGGAGTATACAAGGTAAATTTGCAGCGTAGATAGTTGAAAAATAAGGCAGTATCAAAGTCCCTTTTTGGGATACATTTAGAAGCCTCCCTACTCACCTTCCCCTACACCTCACTGACTACACAGACTGAACCGGGAGTAAAATCCACCAAAAGACGTAAGTTCAAAGTAAACTTTGAAATGCTCTGAGTATCTGATAACTATCGACGGAATCTTGTCAAATCATTTTTTGCAGTGCCCCTTCGATGGATACCGTGCGATTTAAGGCTGTGTTCGGTACAAATTCAAATCGGAATGACTGTGATCCTCTCAACAATAGCCATCTGTATCACTTCAATCCTTCACTTGCTAAATGCGGAGGGGAGGGGGCGCGTATGTATAGATAGAAAGCGATGCAACTCCCGTAAAACGTCTTTAGCTTTGATGAAATACTATGACGTACGTTTTATGACGTACGTTTTATGATGTACGTTTTATGACGTACGTTTTAAGATACAATGACACAAGAACAGCATAACATAATGATGATAATCTTACCAAATAGATGCATTCGATGTCACTGGCACATGCGGGCGATACCTGCGAAAAGGGATGTTCCTAATCATTCTCTCAAATGATTCCAGTAGTTCAATCAAGCCATGATACTGTGACTTGCACAATCGCAGTGACAATTCATCCATCACGAAGTCCAGAAATATCTAGATAAAATTGTAGACATAAATATACAACAACGGGTGTTGGGCATTAATGTACATAAATAAAAAATAATACTCTTGCACGTACATGACCTTTTAAGAAGAGACTATTACGTGCAGTAATAGGACATTGGCGAAAAGACCACAGGAAACGCTTCTAGGCAGCTAAAAAGCAAGAAACAAATCTTCAGTCTCTGCTCTAAGGAATGAACGGTTCCCTGCTGCATTTTACATAACATAGAAAAAAGCTGCCAACAACAAATGGTCCGTCTTGTTGTCGAAGTTACCCTTGGCGGACGTAAATCTACTTCACACTCGCGTGGGAGAATGTATAATTAGAATTTGACTGCTATCAAGCAACAAGCATGGCACGGACATAATTTAGCTGTCATTCCTGTGAAGCAGTGTGTCAATGCAATCGACTTTATTTACCTTCGGGACGTCCATCTTGGTTCCTGGTTTAGTGTTTATCATCATCTTTTTGGTAGCATTAATGGGTTTCAGAACTGCAACAGAAATAAAACTGTATGACAAGAAAAAATATTGCAATACGGACGATCGAATCAAAAATCGAAGTATGTATCATCATAATAATTATCATCGTAGCTATTCGCTTCTTAGAATAATGCAATTTAGGGAAAGCCCTTACCAATTTTACAGAGATTACAGGTTGGAGAAATACATCTCTACGGATGGTTGCTACTGGCAATCACATAATATGATCAGATAATGTAAAAATCGCACAGTGTGTGACTAAATAGATCAAGAATTAAAGACTAGCAAGATCATCTGATTGTGAGTTTCACGTTTTAATAAAACTACATGAGCGATACTTCGACCTAGTAGTACCTATACATGCAAAGTGTGCTCAGTATAAATTGTATCAGAATTCAATCGAAATACAAGTGTGAAAGAGAGCAAGATGTAAATTCAAATGCATCTTAAATTTATTAAATGGTTTCAAGAGATTACTTGTGATACAAATGCGAAATAAAGCTAGAAAAATGACCAGTCGTCGTTTCAAGCTACAATAAACACACAAACAAGGCAGAGGTGAACGACTATTCAAATCATACAATGTGCAAAATGATCGTAGATATTTAGCATAAATGTCGATTCGTCATCCTTTCCGGCTATCTTTCTTTCTGTCTTTCAGCTTTTTAGTAATGGCTACAGATAGTTTGTTGGTGGTACAAAACAATAAAACTGCGCGAAATAGCGAAAACATTTTAGTACTGAAAAGCTTTTTTCCTCTGACACTCCCCAGAGTACAAAATCGTCAGAATTGAGATAGAAAGAAATCAGTAAAACTTATACCAAACTGTGTTTTGAAAGTAGCCAATCAGATGTCTGTTGTGACCAATCAGTGTCCGTGGCACTAAATGGTTAGCCGAAAAGGCCCAATGAAACGACAAATTCTTTTTGTCTGCTGGCAACGGTTTTGTTTCTTTGATGTGGACGGATTCGAGGACGGCTAGGTGAAAAGCCGACCTAGCTCTGCCTTTGCCCTGCTATGTAATGGCTACATCCTGAACTTCACCTGAACCCATTTAATACCAGTGGGAACAGATGTACCTAGATAAACTTCATTTGGGGTGTGTCATAATAAACAAGACCAGCTTATTCAAACATTTACATATCCATGGAGATGCATCTAAAGTAATTAAGTGCTTATATTGGCGTCCTGACTTATCAAAAGTTCTCCTAAGTGATGCCACACCTGTCAACAAGGGGATAAATAGCTAGAAACAAAGGCAACTGAACCTATATCGCCAATACCTAAGTTACCCGAAGAACGCAGATACATAGCTTGATGGTATCACTAACTGCAATACCTGATTACTGACAAAACACGGGAATGCCATGGAAATCTCCATGTGAGAGGGCATTATACACACTCTGAATGTCTTGAAAATAAACTACGAAGACATGCTCTCGGGAGATGAAAAGACTAATAAATATAAACGCTACACAGGACATATTTCGCGTATTCCCTTAACAACACTTGGAGCAAGCTCAATAAAACATCCACATGCCAACTACAGTCCATGAAATTCTAGGCACAAACCGGGAGGCAGCTTCAATGGTGCATTTCGGTCTACCATAACAACAACAACAACAACAACAACAACAAATTGATCAGAAATCTATTCTCTCCGATGACATGAATAATGAAAAAGTGAAAGCTGCTTTTGCTGTTTGATAATGATGGTACTTGCACTCAGTTTCAAACCCACTCTGTAGAGGCGTGGTCTACCATGACGGTCTTCCACGAGAATTATAATAAAAAAATGACATCGAGATTTTGCAGAAACAGACCTACTCACATTAAAATCTCTAAAGCGCCAAATTAATTGCATTTCTACCTGTTAGAAAATTGCAATTGCTACTTTGTGATTGATAGGGGTTTTTCATTGTATCACCTCCATTAATGGCGCCTTTCTTATTATTAAGCTGAGGAAAACACGGCTACATCCTACTTCAAAATGAAATAAATGGCAGAGCAGATCCTCTAGTGTTAATTGCGATTCAAAACTCCTAAATATAACGAATTGACGGGATTTGGTAGTAGATACATACTGTACTTCATCCCTTTTGGTTGATAGGCGTTGCACGCAATGAGATAGTTCATACCACCCTGCAAAAATTAGAAGGAAAGAAAAGTAATTCAAAAAATTTGTTTTACATTTTTCATTTTGGAATTTAAAGAAAAAAATAACTTCATTATTTCTTCCTTTTCTTACAACCATTGACTATAAGAAGCATCATAGTTAAAAAAAAAAGAAACAAATGTACTATAACATGAATATAAAATTACCATACCACAGACAAACTAAAGAAAAAGTATTAAGAAAATGATGATGTTAGAAGTGACTGGCTGGTTTATACATGCCAACACGCCACTAAATTACACTCTAAGTTCCCATAGTGTAGCCATAGGCCGCAGCATTCTGAACGTAGCATACCGAACAATCAATATTGTTAATCCATTTGCTATCTCATTCTGGGAAGTGTACCTACAACTTCGGACATTGAAATTGTTAAGTTTGAAAACGAGCATTTTGGGTACTTACATGTCAGACCTCCCTGCTGCAAAGCGCAGAGGTCTAGAAAACAAATAACACCAGGACTCCACACCCCTTTCATGTGGCAAGCGTCTTGCATGATTTGTTCCCTTTTCACCGAAATTTAGTAAAAGTTTAACTTCTATTTGTCCAGGATTGTACCATTAACCAGCCCTCGCCTAACCCAAGGTACTGTACAAAGCAAATCGAAAATGAAACAACCTCGTTCTAGTTTCCAATTATAATTTCCTTTAACCTATAAATGAGTACAGGGTTCTCTTCCATTTATGCATAATAAAGTAAACAATATCTGGCGAAAATAAAGCTACACTTTTTCCTTGTCTTTGAAAAAATCTCGTGTGCGCGTGTATCTGTCAAGATCTCTCCAACAGTTGACTCAAAATATCTATTTCGCTACGCCCCTAAACAGTAAAAGGTCTTACTTGTTGATTTGGCGGGAAAACCAAGCAATTACTTAGTACGTTCACGTGACGAAAAACTAACTCATTAGTATTCACAAAATGGTAAATCCAATTGTTTGATCTCGTGACAAAAATGATCATGATAATTGCATTTAACTGGTTAAACGTCAAAATGCCTGTTATACCCAACAGCATCAGATTTTGACGCGGAGTGGGGGAAGATGGGGTAAAGTTCTGCCTTCTCTACTGCAATTTGTGATTCCTCATCCTTCGTGTAATAATCATGATTGCTCCACAATGTCATTGATGAGCTACGACGAACGATGCATTCTTCCACGTGTCATCCTCATTATTAGGAGATCATCTTCAACAGACATATAGGGTGTCAGACTATATATATTTTCAACCCACTACGCCCCTTAAACTTCATTTTTGCTCTCTAAATGTGGAAAAGAACTTGACAATTCAGTATAACTGAGCTACTCAATGAATCAAAAGCTCGTATCTATTGGTTCGTTATTGAATTAGCACTCAATTATTCTTCTTCACCAGCTTATTATCATTATCTATGACAACCAATTGCAAACTGAGTGAAATTGACAGAGTCTAGGAATACTGGGAGGTACACAGAATACTTACGATCCAATCTGTCTTTGACTTCAAGCAATCAAGCATTTCACTGTTGGAATTCCAGTAGATGGACAAACAATCTAGTTTGATCAACTGATCGCAACAAAAAGTATTTGTGAGTGGTATCAACACTTGAAGATGAAGACAATAACAAATAGGAAGCAAATAAAATCTTGTAATTTGAAAATAGCAAAAGGGCATGGTATTCGTCAAATAACTGTTAACAGAATGACTAATAATTAACTTGACTTGACTTAAAAGCTAAGACACCTTTGCCAATTGCTCTCTCTGTGTTCCTACTACGCCGATCTTGCCTGTCCATGGTTCTCCTCTCGGCCGTCACAATTGGGCGTCAAGCAGCTTTGCGAATTTAGTCGATCCATCTCAAAAATGGACTGCCAGGTGGTCTTCTACCGGTGAAATTTTTCCCTGGTAGGCTTGGAAAAGGCTGTTTACTTCGCGGCGGTTCTCGTGTTCGAAATGGCGCATAAGTCTTTCCTGGATCGTATCAACAATTGTTGCTCCATTTTGTATAATACTTATTTTACTGATTACTGATTGGCATCAGAGGAGTTTTACGCTATTGCTGATATAGAAGTTCATGACCTAACACCTTAAAATCAACGTCAAACTATAACGGCCGGTCACCTAGTAGGGCACTCAAATATAGATCTACTCTTTACATAAGGCAATGGCGGAGCAAGCCGCCGTGGTTTAGTGGTTAAGGCATCGGACTCACATGTCAGAGGTTGTGGGTTCGAATTCTGCCTAGCCCGATATAAAAACTACCGGTTCGGGAAGGCAACGGGAGACCACCTCTGCAAATGTGCTCTCTCCCGAGACATTACTCACTCTGGCTGGGCAACAGGCTACGCTCGAAATCGAGTACGCCACAAAAAAAAAATGGCGGTGCACGTGAGACACGTTTCCAATGTTCTAGACTCATGGTTATAGTGATACTATGATGTGGTTTCACAGAAAAGACCAACTACAAGACAACAACACAATTCAGTGCCAAAAAAAATTACCCGGAGAGTGTTTTTGAACTTTATCACCTCTCATGAAGAATGATCTTCGGCTGCCTCGCTATCACGAGACACAGCGCAACTCGCTTTCGCACCGTTCTTTGATAACTGCGTTTTCAAGTCAATTATTTATTACCAGGCTTTTACATAATGTTCAATATTCTCATTGCATAAAATTAATGTGCCTACCAATTCGTACTACCTATAGAGCAACCGTGCTCATGTATTGAAATCTTACTCAGCAGTTGGTAGACTAAAGTGAGAAATAAAATCCTGTCCTAGCAACAGAGATATTGAAACGTCCGTAACTTTACCTTACAGACGAAAGAAACGGCTTGGCACCGGCTTAAATCACAATCTAGCCTAAGCAAGATTATAAGAATTTGCAATTCAACAAAACCGTGGACCAATCCTACTGTATCCAAACTGATGTTCTAGAATGTGTGATATCATAACACATCAAAAGTTATGGTCTGTGCACAATTACCACTTTCGCCACTTCAAATAATCCTACACAAATCACAACCTATTCGTAATGACGCACTCGCATGCGTGACGTCATGTACACTATTGACTGTAACAAAACGAAATGATAAGGATTTGTTGGAAACGGTTTGTTTAATGTTTAAAGCAGTTTATACAGCAAGAAGAAAAAGGAGTGCAAACGTCTGTGACTCAACCTCTCCCTACGAATGATTACAAACGATTCCATATTAGAAATTAGGATATCTGTGAATTTCTACGCGCAAGGCACACTAAGATACTGTACAGATCTATGACTCTTCAAAATCGGTATCTTTTCTTTTCTCTGTACTTATATTTCTTGGTTCTCTCTTGGGTTTCTACAACATTCTCTTCATTACTTCATTTGTACCCATTGGAGAGCTGCCTTAGGTGGGACTATGGCTAAATCTTCTTCTTCAATAAAAGTTTGCGCAAGATATTGCAAACTTAATGATACACATCTCAATCTTTCAAATTGCGATGGGATATGGAGCATCATCATGTCTCTTATACATTGAAAGTAGGGGGGAACGGAAAAATTAGCCAAATATTACTAGAGCAGCTCAAGACCGTAATTACAATATGGTACAAGCGCTACATGACCTTGCTGACAATATTTTCGCTGCTTAACAGGCCTCGACTAAATACATCGACCCACAAATGACTCACTATCCGTTAAACATAGATACATATTGTGCATATCTCCTACACAAGAGGGACTGGAACTTAAACCTAACCGCTGATAACATTCAAGTGTCGTTCAGAGTCGTCTTGGCTGACAAAAATCGTCATAGTAAGTTAATGCCTGCCTTCTATACGTTCACAGTCTAATGTCTTGATTGTCAGTCTAGATAACGTGGCTTTTTTTATTCTTACCGAAGCACTCGTTAGTTGACGCAATATACGAACTGCTTGAAAAGCAATATAAAATCTAAATGAAAAGGTCTTGAAAATCTCTCCCTAACGTACCTATAGATGGATACCTCTTGCTTACCTTGTGGATTATGGTCACACTTTCTTTAATCA
>JAAAKL020010622.1:0-14222 GCA_010016065.2 Carybdea cf. marsupialis auct. non (Linnaeus, 1758) | reverse complement strand
ATATAATATTTTATCCAAAACTTTGGTGATATGGGCTGCTAACACTATTTAGCAATGCAGTGTATGAGTTTATTCTTCTTTCAAGTGTGTAACTCATCTAACATTTCTTCAACATATCAAGTGGATTATTACACAGCAGCAAAAATCATTCTTTGCCTGGTACTAAACCAAGACCCATAACTACAAATCTGATTCTAAAGCTTTTGTCAAAAAAAACCCTCATGCATTACTCTAGGTGGGGTCTAGTATGAAATTACATTTCCTGAGGAGTGGCCAAGTGATACATTTTTAAATGTTACTTACACTGGCAACTCTAATAAGTTCATTTCTCAAACAGAAACACAAAGATTCATCTGAAGGGTTAAGTCAAATATCAAGAATATTATGAACAACTTTATACAATTGGAAATGGATAGGACCATTTAAAAGGTAAAGTTGGAAGACAAAATATCTCATTAAGAGAAAGGATAAAAAGTCATGTTGGCCTTCCATTGTAATAAAACTCTGAGGAGCTAGCAGATCATCTAAAAGCTCTTAGTTTGAAACCAATAGAACTGAAAACTGATTTATACAGTGGATAACTAGTTGAGGCAGATAGTGACTTTTAAAAGTAGTAAATTATTCAGTTTAAGTCCTACCAAAGCATATTCCTCTGTTTGCTGATGAACATTTCATCCCTATCATATTCAAAAGATGTGGATAGTTTGTGAAACGTTTTCTGTCATGTTATTGCCTCTCATTGTTTCTGCCAGCAAATCATATTCCACTCAATTCTATTAATTTCAAAAGATGTCATGTCATTGTGCAAATGATGGAACAAATTTACTTGGGTTTTCTGTTGTATTCCAATTCTGAAAGGGTTGACTACATTTCTGGCCACATTTTTGTTGTAATCAACATTGCCAATTCTGGAAATCTACAATCAGCATTAACTAGGGAGAGAAGGAAAGGGTTTCGAAGTTATTTTGAAAAGCCATTTAAATGAATAGAAATGTACTGTGATATAATGCTAAAGCCTTCTACTGTAAAACACTGGGATTCTACAACCTGATTTTTATAAATTACATCTTAATGATACTTAAAAGGGGTGGAGATAGAAGATCCAACTTGTGACAGTGCAACCAGCAGATACTCCCATGTTCCAGGAAACTAACAGCAGATGGAGTCATCAGGAAAGAATATACTCTGTTTTGAGGCCTTCCTCTCAACAAATTTTGTGTGCACCAGCACCCCTCACTGATGTAAGGCCCCTGCTGTCATATCTACTGTTTCTTACATCATATGTTGATTACACTTGTGTTATGTTTGAGGGAAGATTATACAATGTTTCGTGACCATGGGCACAAGCACACATGACTTTGTCCGGGCAATCACGTAAGGCAGCACGCAGGCTTCTGATGAGTTAGAGTTTAGAAAAGATTCTTTTGTTACAATGTTATGATGTTTTAAGCAATATATCCTTGAAGTTTTAGACAACCTATGTTATTGTGATCATGTCCTAGTGTGCCTACCGCTCGCCTGCTCCCCTTGAATATCTCAACTTGACAGGGATGGGGGCGGGTCCTAAAGCCACAAAATATGTTTAAGTCAGTTGGGAACGCTCCTTAATTTGAGACTTATGTGCATGGTAAATAAAGAAATTTTATTACTCAATTTTTTCTCATGGATTTCTTAGCAAGGACCATCTTCTTGCAATTCCTTTCACGTCCAAGCTATCCATAGTATCCTGGGATCCAGGGATTCTGCCATGGTCTTGGCTACTTTAATTTCAGTTTCAAATTCACCACTTTGCTCGGGCATTCCTGTGGTCGGCAGGGCTTAACATTCATATACCTCACAGCAACTGAAAGTTCATCAACTACGCTGACATTTGGTATTGCCTGCCATTATTGAACAAATGTCGACTTGGACAAACATAGACAAACAGGAAATTTATCTTTTTCGATGGTGAATCTGGTAGTTTCTTTCTTAATGCTGTTGTCAGTTCTCCAGTTTATCATTAAATTTTTGATTTGTCAGAAGCTAAAACGAGACCTAGATTACATGCAACAGACATATGAAAGATCCAGGTCTTAAGAAGGAACCAGGTCTAAAGAAAAGTTAAAATTTACTTGAAATTGAGAAAGAGAAACCATAGCAATTACCTGAAATTTCTCGCTAGGGGGTGCCTCCAACCCCCCCCCCCCCCCCCCCCCCCCCGAGGAGAACCCAGCGACGATGATCGCATGAAAAAATGTTTATTATGAGATATGAAAATCTTTCTTTTTTCAAACTGAAGTAACATCCAAATGAACAAAATATTAAAGTCGATAGCATGAGTCCACTTCGTTGCTAGTCGTTTTGCAAACTTTTGCAAACTTTTGCAAACTTTTTGGGTGCCATTTTGAGGTGAAATAGCAATTTTTTACACGAAAAGGTACAAAAGTAGATTAAAAGCCTCTATGTACACCATTGAATAAATTCTTTTGGGTTTAATTTTCCTTTTTGTTCTTCCAATTACATTTGAAGTAATATGTTCGTGCTTGCTTCAATTTAAGGTGGCTTCGACGAGGCTTAATTCAAAGAGGTATGACATATCATAAAGATATATGGACTTGCTTCAAAAAAGCCTTTCAGACTTGTCATGTAACAATCGGGCCATCCATGTGTTACTTAGACTACGTAGTATACTCTCCCCAGTCAGTTGTTATTCTGATTTCACATTATGGTTCAGCATCCCACTTCTGACACCAAGAAATATATCCACTAGTGAGAACCATCACATAAATGAGACTAGCATATTATGAACTGAATATGATTAAGATAAACCATAAGATGTGAAATCAGATTATCATCTGAGAGGGAATTGTATAGTACGTAGCCTAAGTATTAAATGGAAGTCCCGATTGTCGCTATATGACAAAACATTTCTCGCAGTATCATATAAACAAAATTCAAGGAAGCCTTATTAATAATTCACGATTGTAATCTTAGCTTAATCTAGTTCTACATGTGGCTAATTTTCTATGTTTGGTACTTTGACTAAATAGTACGTGCCTCAGATCCCCTTTTAATGATTTGGCTTTTTTATTATTTTTTTAAAACTTTATCCTTACAGTTAAGGGGTTTTTTATCCGTTTCAGAAATTTAAGAAAAAGAAATTAGAAATACTTGCAGTGAACCCTAATATTTCTAACAAACTTTAATACCTCCTACAAGTCTTTGGGTTCAACCATCCCTAATAATGGTGATCTCTTGCCTGAAGTCAATAGAAGACGTGGAATAGCGCCCGGAGTAATGAAATCCCTTCAGAGAACCCTATGAAATCAACGCTCAATATCTCGCAGAACAAAATTACGTATTTACAACGCCCGCTGTCTTGTCGGTACTACTGCATGGCTCCGAAACCTGGCCATTGAACAAAACCTTAACATCGCGTTTGAACGGCTTTGATAGTAGAGCACTGCGACGATGTAAAGCGATGATGGCAGCACATCACGAATAATGAGCTACGTGAGCGGACGCAACAACCTCCAGTCTCAGTTTTAACCGCTCAAAGAAGGATGCGATGTTATGGACATATCCTGCGCCTGCCTTCGAGTCATCCAGTCCGCGCGGTTCTGGATTTTATTCCGTCTGCAGCAGGATGGAGACGCCCACGAGGCGCACCTCGCACTCGATGGCTCGATGTCGTCGCCAAAGATCTGCATTTCTGTGGAGTGCCTCTATCTCATGCGGAGCAGCTCGCTGCCGATCGTCAGCACTAGCAAGCACTTGTGTTTTAAGTTAGCTCTACACACCGGACTAGCAACACCGCACCGCACCGCACGGTGCTAGAGGATTATTGTTTTAGTGAGCGAACCCTAAACTTTCTATCAAATTTCTAACAAACTTTAACATCTAAGATTTTCTTACGTTAAGAGGAAAATTACGTCTCCAGCTAATCAGTATAGAATAGTAAATCCATTTGATAATGGAGTTGATACATACTGATTTTTAAACCCTGGATGGACCCCATCTTCCGTCTCAAAGTGAGGTCAGTCGCTGGACGCCATTTCAGTCCCAATCACACAAAGTTTATAAACAATGTTACGTAACATGGCGGACCTTCCCTCGCTGTATCAACTAATGGGGACTACTCGTGATTAAACTATTTCGCTGTTGGAAACGATGGGAGGCTCAATCCAGTCTTTTTTAGAGATCAGTGTTGAGACCACTTAATGACACTGCTTAGTACTGTATCCGATTGCTTATAATACCAAATGGTCGTTTTATTTACACGAAACCAATTGCTATCGGGTACACATTTGGTACCAATGTGGCTCCGCTAGTGAATATCCATCATCATCATTATCATCATCATCATCATCATCATCATCATCATCATCATCATCATCGTCGTTGCCGTTATCATCTTTCTCATCATACTTTAATACTATGTTTTACCCCTTATTCAGGGGGCTAGGCTTGACTTCGACTGGTAGCACGTATCATCTTTCTCTATTCGTCCCTGTTTTCTGCCATTTCCAAAGATCAAAGGTGGACAATTTGGAAATTATTGGGGAGGGGTGACCTTAGCATAATTTATGGCATCATGATCTGTGACGTCATATGTTACGATGCCTTCATTTTTTTCTGTTATCATATGTAACATATCGTAGATTTACTTCTTAAGACACAACATGACAAGATGCGAACATTCTTGCATTTTGCCGATGTTAGCATTGGACAAACTACTAAGAGTGTATCAATAATACTTTCACCTCAACCTAACATTTCCTTAATTACGTAACAAAAATTACTAAAATAATGTATAGCTTATTCTGAAAATTTTTCTCCAAAATTATTGATAGACCTTCTACCCCTTTCTCCCAGGGGACGCCACTAGCCAAAAAGAGCTATAAAACCTCATGTATAAATGAAAATCCTAGGGAAAAGGATAGGATGCATCCTGTCACGTAGAAATATTTACAAATTGAGCTACATTTGCAGGTTTTACTCTTTTTTGTAACTCACTTTTTGGGAGTTTGCTTGAAAATTGATAAATTCAAGTGCATAATAAGTTTTTTGGTTAAAGATTTATTCCCAACTTTGGTTTTAGAAAGAGTTTCGTATCATAGGACTTTCAATACTTGAAGCAAAACTCTCACTCTTTTAAATAGTTAATACGCAAGCGATTTTGCAACCCCAACACACACACACACACAAATTTCACGCACACATTCGTCCTCCAATGAAAGCACTCCTTTCAAATATACCTGTAATACTTTTGTACGAAGTCAAGTCAAAAACAATTTTTTCCTAAAATTATCGGGGGGTGGGATTGAGATTCACCTCTCGCCCCTTAGTGTCCGCCACTGTTTGGGTGCCATGTAAGTGCTCCACTAAACACAACCCGGTATATCTTCTCCTTAAAATTCCTCTCCGTTAAGGTGAAATGTCATGACATCGAATGAACCTAAGATCCCAGTCAATCAGTTTTATTGGAAAGTCCTCCTTTGAGAGAAACTATTACTTTATCATCACATTTACCATGATATTAGTGATTTGATTAAAATGGCACCCTCATGGCCATGCACTTGCAAGTTTTATATTTCACGAACTTCCAATTACAACTCTCCCTAATCATATGCTGTAAATGGTTTTGACTAACTTGTAATTTGTATTTCATTTCAATCCCAAATACAATGATCTAGACTGTGTTTCTGAAACTGCGTCTGTTTTGAAGCCTTAATGCATAGACAATAGTTAAGAACGAATGTTAAAGCTGATAGTACCTTCCCACTATAACTTGAAAACTGTGACCACAGCTTCGTTATCATGAAATACAAGTTTCGGTTGTTATCCTCAACGGTAGGTGGTTTTATTCTCAAAAAAATCCCGGATATGTAATTAGGCAGGTCTTTTTTCTCCTTACGTTGACTTTCTAATCTCCCACTAACGAGCAGGTACATGACCACAGCCATCGGCATTTTAGCGCGAGTTATTTCTGTGACAAAGAATGGAAACATTTTTCTAGAGATAGATAGGCCTATAGGACATTTAGGCGGATCGATTGACGGAAATGTGAAATTGGCTTCAGAAAAGGTTATTCTCGACTCACTATGTCCTGTTAGTGGTAAGTTGAAGCCATGAGCAAACTGGTAGGAATCTATGAGTTACCATAACTTTTGTTATTGTTTCTGCCTATTAGTGAAAGCCGAGTATATTAATAAATTTTATCACATTTTTCAAGTATATTTTGTTGTTTCTGCGTAAGGGGATGAAGAAAACTGTAAATTTGATTTCTTTAAAAGTTAATTTGCTACCGTTCTATGGGACATTAATAAAAAAGACGCACTAGAGCAATTCACCTTAACATACAATTCAAGATGCCTTCAAATAATACCTTGGGACACGTATGACTAGAAATTTTTTGGTTCAATTGTATGCTTCTTCTATCTTATGAAATATACCAATATGGAATTTGCCGAATTATGATACATGCTTTGTGACCTAAGATGTATTTTAAGAACTCTCTCAACAACTGAATGGCAGAAAGGCATCTTTAAAGCTTACGTCATGCAACTAGGGAGGTGGAGATACATGAAGGTATAAAACTATGACATCATAAGGGCGCTCGTGAGCTCCGAGATCAGCTCTCCGGTCTTAAGAAACATGAAAGGAGCAAAGCAGTGGGTGTAGAAGAAAGGAGAGGCTGTTTGAAAATGGTAGACTGTTTAGGACGTTTTATTTCATGGGACCCATAAGTGTTGGGCAGGGCTTTGATTTGCAGCTCTAATGCCATTGACAGCAAGTGAATAGGCAGAGAGCTTTGATTCAATATATTACAATATTGTTTTAAGCTAGGAGCTGATTACAACGTTTGAAACGTTGCAAAAAGTATCAATATAGCAAGACTAACAAAGTCAAGTAGTAGTAGTAGTAGTGTTAGTAGTGCTAGTAATAGTAGTAGTAACAGTAGTAGTAGTAGTAGTAGTAGTAGTAGTAGTAGTAGTAGTGGTAGTAGTAGTAGTAGTAGTGGTAGTAGTAGTAGTAGTAGTAGTAGTAGTAGTAGTAGTAGTAGTAGTAGTAGTAGTCAGCGACAGAGTCGTACGAGTAACGTTTTAGGAGCTCTGTACGGCGGCACTTCGAATAACGGTTGCAATGCCTTCTTTGAGGATTTTAACGTATAGGTGTATATTCGTTTGATACAGGCCTCCCAAATAGTGCTGGGGTTTAACACGTCAAAATGATGATAGAAATAAAAATCATGTGAAAACAAAGTATATCATTGAAAGGCCAATTAGCATGGGACGACCTTACTTATTTCGGTGTTATGATCTTTAGGTATGGCCAAACTACGAATTTGTGATAGTTAAAGAGTAAACTTCAATAGAAACTATGCTAGAGAAAGACTCAGTTATATCATAAAGATAAAAATGTAAAAGGAAGGTTTTAAAGGAAGATTAGAATGAAAGAAGATTAGAAAGCAAGGAAAAGAACATTAGACAGGAAAAAAACGACCTTTACAAGATAGGGAAGGATATATTTTCTCGCCAGGTATTTACTCCGCTAGAACTTAAGACAAAACGAGATATTTATATATCTAGGGGTCAGCAGGCGTTATTGTATGACCCTGCCGGCACCAGAGATAATGTTTTAAAATCTATGTTGGCACCTTATGGGAGACCCAAGGTTTTGGGTTCCGGGGGAAGTATGATTGCACAGCTAAAACTTGACGGAAGGGCACCAGGAGTGGAGCCTTCTGCTTAATTTGACTCAACACGGGAAACATCAGCAGGTCCAGACATAGTAAGTATTGACAAATTGAGAGCTCTTTCTTGATCCTATGGGTGGTGGTACATGGCCGTTCTTGGTTGGTGGAGCGATCTGTCAGGTCAATTCCTTTAACGAACGAGGCCTTAACCTGCTAAATTGCGACACCATATCGATAGGAGCAGACTTTTTGTTAAAGTTGTTTGGAAGTATAAGCATGTTTAAAAAGCAAAGGAGGGTATGGGTTCATAGCCTATGCATCTAGTAACCAACGTTTCCGTGATATTTTAATGTTAAGATCTACAAAGTCTTGTAAAGTGACTATAATATTTAATTATGAAAGATAAATTGACAAATCAAGCTCAATACGTCGATGCATCAATTGCCACGTTTTAATCACTTGATAAGGCATCATTAAGTTACTGCTTTGTTAGTAATGGCAACTTACACTTAACAGTTTTTCAACTGTATGCCTCTGCAAAGCATCATTACATCAGCTTCAATCACACTGCATATTTTTCAGGTAAGAGATACCAAATATTTGAAATAGATTTAGCATACGGTTTAATAAGATAATGCGTATTATTACGTATCATATGTATACGAATAATATAATGCGTATTATTACGTATCATATGTATACGGATAGTATAATGCGTATTATTACGTATCATATGTATACGGATAATATAATGCGTATTATTACGTATCATATGTATACGAATAATATAATGCGTATTATTACGTATCATATGTATACGAATAATATAATGCGTATTGTTACGTATCATATGTATATGGATAATGCGCATAATGATCTAGGTCACGTATTCGCTTACATTTTATGGGAATCTGTTATAAACACCTGGAAAAATAAAATTTGCCAATAAATTTGAAATTTCCTCAAAGTTGTTATCCTGGAGGCATACTGGGATCAACAACTTTTCATACATGAACAAGACAGGAATCCTTATTGAATATGCAAATATAGCAGTTAAAGCTTCATCGCCTTATTGCAGGATAGGTCATTTCTATCCTTAGAAGTCCGGTTTTAAAGAACTCTCCCTGTTGTTATTATGTCTTCCATCCTGATCCAACATAGAAGAACTATCTAACCAATTTCAATTAAACATGAATTCAATCACACTGCACTTCTTTGAAAACCGTATCTGGAAATTCATGACCCAGCTTATCTATAATTCAATAGTTTACTTCAAGATATTTATAGATGGATTGTATTTTGCGTCAAGAGAAAGCGGGTTGTCACAGAGAAGCAGCATGTAGCGAAGTATTCTGAATGTAAAGAACAACGTTCAAAACAAGGATGTACTAACGGCACTTGAGATGGTACAAACTACATAACTAGAAGGTGTGACTAACGAAACAAAGACTGGATTTTTCCTTCATTAAAAGCAGTCTTCTGTAAATGATCCACTCAAATGCAAAAACAAAATAGGCAATGAGTTTTAAGTAACTAAACAGATCTATGACCTTTCAGCTACATGGAGTAGCTCATGAGTCCAAAAGTAGCAAAGGGTACTTGTTTACGTGGAACTGTCCTTTTCTTGGGTGGAAAATTCGCATCAAAAACCTTCCTCAAAAATATACATACAAACGATCGCAGTAAAGACCGATGAACTACTAAGGGACTTCTTTTATTGCCATAGGGCACTGCTGATGTTAAACTCAGTCTCGGCTCTCTTTTGTCTCTTTTTAATGTAAACCATCTCACCACTCTAATTTTGAGGTGCCTTTGTATCTGCCAATACTGTTGTAGATCATTTTGCTGTTAGCATACGTTGTCTTTTTCTGATAAGAAAATTCAATATGCAGGCCCCTGATATCAGCTTGAGTTCTGTACTCTGTCCCTAAATGTTGCTAAAATCAGGGTATGACTGTATGTAACTGAAGTAAATTAACTTAAACCATAATCTTTAACGAGAAAGTCCATGGAAAATAAGTAGCTCTCTTCCTTGATGCAACACACAAAGTGGTCGATCGCTTTACTCATTCTTCAAGTAAACGTTCACATCTCACAGTGGAGGTTCCTATGAACAGAAACACTACTTTAACAAATAGTTTCTTTTCAGTGCACTTCTACTCTCTGAAAATTTCTTTTTCTTCTTCATGTTTCTTTGATAAGTGTAACCAAGACCAGTTAAGGTTCTTAGTAGCAACTCTCATTCCAGCAGCTCGGTCTTTCACTTATCTGACATTTATATCTATGTCTTCTTTTTCTGTAACTCGTACCTCAAAAACTCCAAACAAAACAAAGCAGCACGAGAAACAACAACAACTATACTTACCCCTCCCTTTACACACACACATACACACACACACACACACACACACATACATACACACACACACACACACACACACTCGCAATCATGAGATGCATGAGGTCTTCAAAAAGCTTTAAAGTGATTAACTGTCGGTTAACTGCTTTGCAGTTTACAATGTTGACATTTTGTAAAGCCCTCCAAATGTAAATAAATTTTATCTGAAACGAGCTTTTTGAAGTAACCACGCAATAGAGAGGGGTTGAGGCCTTCCGCTATTAGCCCTTACAACTGCCGTAAAACCCTCTTGTAGACCTTGAATTGCACAACGAAATTCATCAAAGCCTCTAAAGTTGGTTCTAGATAGTTCTCATGTGCAGCTAATAGTTAAAAAGGTCTTATTACTTGTATTGCAGGACAATGTATTCATTTGAAAGTGTAGTGCTGAAGTAAGTATGATCACAATTATACTAGATGAAGTGTAGTTTTATTGACACGGTGGTCGACACGTTACCAGTTCTGTCCATTCTTACCATTCCAAAATTTTCTTTGAAAATGCTCGTCTTGTCCTTGTTGAACTCGCTTATGCAACTCTGCCTGAAGGACAGGTTGGATCCAAAATTTGTCGCCTCGCTCATTTGCCTTTTAAATGTATAATGACCTATTCTAGTCTTGGAGTTGACATGTCGAGCGAATCACCAACATCAACATCAATGTTCACATTTAACATCGAAGAGAAGAAGTGTGCTGTTGTCTAGAACAAATTTCAGGAAACGGAGCGCTCGACCCAGACCTCCAGCAAATGGGAATTTTCAACCTAGCAACAGACCATGGTGTGACCGTCCTTAACAATGTAAGAGAAGACTTAAGAGAACTAAACAGATACTAATCCCAGGCGCGTAGCGTTGCTTTTTAGGGCAGGGGAGATTCCTGGAGTTAGGGCACATAGTCAAATGAGAAACAATTATTGTTGATAGTGTTATGAATACAAAAGAAAATACTAACAACGTGCATAGTAGCAGTGTAGTCGGCACTTGTTTTAAATATATCATGTGCCACCACCATCACTGCCCGTGCATCAAAATTGCCACGGTATATTTTACGTCCCAAGAATGGAAGCTTAAGGGCAAACCTATTCCCCCTCCTTTCCTCTCTGGCTACGCGCCTGATGCCATTCCAACAACTTGAATTACTTACATCTTGATGTTAAAACAGCGATTAATGTCATGATGTTGCTATGAACATGGTAATTTTACAGAAAAATGTTTACAGTATATAAAGATAGGCTATTTTACATGATTTTTTGTCTATATTTCTAAAACTTGGTTTGGCCCTTAAGCTTAGTTATAGTTGTAGACCTCTTATCAAAAGTGTTATAATCTTATTAAAAGTGTTATAATCTTATCAAAAGTGTTATAATCTTATTATAAGGCTGTACATAATATCATAATATAATAAGTATAAACATATCTGACTCTATATTTTTAGCTAACACTGGTTAGCATTAATTAGCATTAGGTAACAATCATTTATATGGGATACGCGTAAAATGCTAGATAGTTAGAGATGCCTTTCCTAGCATCTTTCTACATGTACTACCCTAGAAGGGTTTTTCAAGCATATATTTACTATTTTGGAATCAAATTAGGGCTAGGATTAGGGTACTAGTATCTATTCCCACAAAGGCATTCTAGGAAGCAAATCTTGTCAAGAACAGCTCTGTAATTATATAAACTGGCAATTTTATCAGTATGCACCCTAACATTTTAGCATTTTATTACGACCCTTTATATGCACCTGTCAATCGATTTCCACAAGTTTTCACATAGAAAAATTCACAACTTATTACTCTTTAGAATCGCTTTCCATATATGGTCTATTTCGAAGTCATGACCACATGGCCCGCCCACATGGGGTAGTAACAAAATATCTTTAAACGACCAGTTTTTTTTATAAAACGTAGCAGAAACCAGATGGAAAGGATGAAACCATACAACCCTTTCCAACCATACAAGGCTCTTTCTATAAAGCAAATGAGGACAAACGTTAGTTTATTTCTGTAAACCATGTTCAGTAACCATACATGTCAGGCGAAATTAGTTTAAAGTACAACGTAATCTTTCGAATTTTCAAGCGGCCTTTCGTATATGCACAAAAAACCAATTTAGTTGACGTCATTGCAAAATGACTGTTCGGCAAGTGAATCAATGTTCATTGAAAGGATGTTTGCTGTATATTTTAACGTAATTAAATACGATTCCCCACCATTGTAACAGGAAACTATTTTATTGCTTACATATGTTTCAATATCCCAATAAAAAGCTGAATGATGAGGGGAAATTAAGGCTTACTTCACTATTGCGCGTAACAGGTGAATCAACCATTTCGAAAGAGACATTAACTGTACCTGCAGAGCTACTTTTTTCTCTCAGGTCTTCCATCATTTGGATATTCTAAGCCTCCTATTGATAGATAGCCGTTTCTAATTATTTAAAATGATGTTTCTAGAAATAGTTTTTATGCTGCTGTAAATGGCCTTTTTGGCTCCTTCATAATCTGCTCGTAATCTACAAAGTGGGTCTTCATATTAGCTGATAGGTTTTCCCATTACCACACTAGTAAAAAAAATATCCCAGCTTATACCAGATACATTGTAAAATTGCACCTTCTAAATCTATTTTGTCTTTGTGTACACATAAAGCGATACGAAAGAAACATGCAAGACATGATACGTGAAAACAGATACATAAAACGTAGCAGAAGTAATTCCAAATTTATTCACAAATGTAGCAGCTGTTGTTTTTGGTTAGGTCTCATCTGCCTATTTCAAGAGACTTCAAACTAATTCGGTTGTCTTTCTCAAAGAAACATCCCACCAAATATATGACAAGTCGCTACGAAATAGTTTCTACTCGGCAAAAGTCATCATGCTCAGGGACGTAGGAAGCACCTCAAACTTGGGGAGAGGGGCGGGAGCACAACAGTCCAAGGGCACCTTTTTAGTTACAGAACACTCTACTACTTGTTGGATTTAAGAGTGGATAAAAGGACACTTTTTGCCCATTGCAAAATCTTAAGGGGGACACGTGCCCTCAGTGCCCCCGGTTCCCACGTCCCTGATCATACTCTATTATAAACACCTTCACTTCAAAGCACTCTATTTCATCGGAATCGATGTATGGATCACGTACTAAAATGCCTGAGGGGGGTGTCGAAAATCCTACACCACTTGCGACTTCACGTTAATAATGTCGCCAAATTCTGCTACGATTCTTATCTTCAAATTTCTTCCTCTGAACGTGAGGGTTTAAATCAAGGCGAAAGGTAACCAGAGACGACCAAATCAAATGTCCTTTTACTAACCACAGATTAAGTCCGACAATATTAATCCATTCAACTAAAACACGAAAGGAATTTAATCCCGTTCATTCCATTGTTGCTAACATGTTACATGTGTACATCATAACCTAACGGTCATTTGTATCATCGCTACAATTTCTTGGAAATATTTTAATTTAAGATAATCCACTAGGGATGGCTATAGGGTTTTTCAATTTTATTCGCTTTGGATAATACGTGCTCTGCAATCACATAATGTGGTGTTTTCCGGCTAATCCTAAATCAAAACTGATTTAAATTAATTAAGTGAGGATATGAGTCACATATCTGCCGCATTACTCAAATATCAGTGTAGGATAACAAAAGGTCTAAGAAAAGAGCTTAGCCACATTATAGTTGCGTTTCATACGCAGGTCAGGATTACTATGGAACGATTTCAATACAATAATCACAACCTATCCTTCTCATATATAACAAATCATACCAGCGTATAATGTACGTCTGAAAGATGTCGCTGGGCCTTCTTACAAGTTCTAAGCACTGTACACAATACTATGAGGCTATAGAAATGATGTAATATAAACTTGCTTGTAGTTAAGGTATGTAGGTTTCAGTAAATGAAGGTAGAAACGTATCGATTAGCTCCAAAGGTGTTTTGTTATATTTGGGAAAATTATCTGGATGTCTAGACGTCTATTGCCTTATAGAATTGACGAAAGATCTTGTCCTGTTCACCACCTTGGCTGATCATCCGGCTTGCAAGGTCAACAATTCGTGGAAGAAAGTCATTAAGTTGAAGAGTGGATCGAGCGATGCGCAACTATTCGGACAAAATTGTGCCATAAAATATGTAAGATGGCATGT
>JAAAKL020010621.1:0-14222 GCA_010016065.2 Carybdea cf. marsupialis auct. non (Linnaeus, 1758) | reverse complement strand
AAGATTGTGACTTGCTGAATACAAGTACAAAGTGCCGTACGTCATAACAGCAGTTGATGTCTTTCCATTGGGGGGTGGGGGTGGGGGGCTTTATGAGGGCAGGTATTTTGGACAATACTTGGAGCACGAAAAGAAAATTTTTCAAGACTTCTCTACATCCCCTCTTACCCCACTGTCCACTTGAATTCGACTGTTTGCATGCGAATTTCAGAAAAACAATTGCGTGCGATTTGCGACTTGAGTGGAAATTTGACTTTACTTTTGTTTTCCTGTATGTTTTTTTGTGCTTTTCATAAGTTAATTGTATCTGAGATAGTAACGGTCACGGTAAACCAGAAAAAATATGTAATTTTCGATATTGTGTGTAGTATTGTCTGAGACAAATACTTTGTAGCTTTTCGTTAAAGGGTTAAAGCATCTCTCCTTTCTACTTCAATGAACCAGTGTTTGTACATACAGTAATTTTACATTCAGGAAAAGTTTCATTTGAACTCAAATGCTATTTCCGATAAATCTATGCAGCTGCACGTTGCTACACCCTAAACGTCATAGTCCGATTTATGCAGTTCCCAACTTTTTAAACATGAAATTGTAGTTCATTTTTCAATCTTGTTCTTCTTTTTTCACCTGCATCTGCCCTTCATTTGCAAGATGGTTTTCTAGACTGCAGTCTCAATCCGCTTCCTTTAGGCTTTCAGGTATTTGTTTCATGTTCCTCAATTCTGGATGTTCTGATCCCCAAATTTAAAAGAGTAATTATTCTATACCATGAATTATTCACAATTATTCACACTCCTGTTTTCCTATTCTAGCTTTATTATCATAGAGTTGGTACCCCACAATCAGCAGATGTACTTTGCGCAGAATTTCCAGACAATCCAAAGTGGATGTGGTATGAAACATGCTAAGAAACATGCTATTGCCAATTTTAATTTTTTTCATGGACCCTCCTAGTTTGCAATGTGGTATGCTTAATGCATCAAACTTTGGATTTTCAATTAGAATAGTATCCAAGACTACGTAAAAATTTTCGGCATTTGGGCTCTTGAGAAACGTTTCCCATATATGGTCTGTTTGAACATCCAGATGAACAGACATACCCAGTGAGTGAAGCATTTGATCTAAAGTTTGATAGATGAAAGACAGAAAGACTTTATGCTCTAATATTGATGATTCTACAGATATAAAACCATATTTACAGTTGTGAGCGTCCCCTTCGCTACTTACGGTTAATTGCTGTGGGTTTTTTCAAAATTTTCAGACTTTCCATCTTACCACCATCACAAATTTTTCACAATATATCATTAATTGGGTTTTTGCCGTTTTATTTTAGTCATGATATGTTGACATTAATTATCCATATATCAAAGCACTAGTAAGTGAGACCCAAATGACTGAGACCAAAGCGAACTGAGACAGAAATATACTGAGATCAGAGTGAATTAGTACCAAAACAATGAAGACCGGAATAAACTAAGACCAATTTCATTTTGGACCAATATAGATTGGAACGGAACAATTAGACTGAAATGAACAGCTCCCATTAATCACGTCGCTTTTAAGTCATTTTATCATAGAGTGCACTTCCCGGCAGTCAACTGTGGCTTCACATAAAAAAGGTACTAGGTGGGCCCTAGTGGCTAGCCATCAAGGGAAAGGGAAAATGAAAGCTACCTAATACTTAAATTGCCAAGACTAATGCTATTCATCTGTGTTACTAAATAGGGCAATCAGAATACAGTGTTGCGATTTGACGGTGGAAAGAAGGCAAGTTACTATATGTTATCCTGCGGGATAAATGTTTTCGTGCAGACTTAGCGGTGTTGTATAATGTGAACAGGTGCTGACATTTACCCTTACAGAATTCCAGGCTAACCTTCTCTACGTTTGGTATCTATCGTTACAATTATCACCAGTGATGATTGGCTGCAAATGTAAGTAGTAAGCTGATTTTTGTATTGGTTTCTATTCTAGTGCAGCGGAAGTGTCAGATGATGGCCGTTACATTATTCTTATCATACGGGAAGGCTGTGACCCAGTGAACCGATTATATTACTGTGATATGGAGAAGATCAGTTACAAAATAGAAGGTAATCTGATGTACCAACTTCAGAGAAACCTAGCTTAAATAGATGAAATGTGGCAAAACTCGCATTTTAAAAAATTAACTTTATGAGGTGCTTAATCAAGAGTGGTGTTTAATTGAAAAGGGCCCTTAAAAGAACCAGAGTCTTTCACGCTAAACATTATCTCTTTTATGAAACGACATATGATGGCTTAACAGAAAAAAATTAATCCCAGTTCTACATCTTCATTGTGATATCATATTGTTTGTACCTCAATTTATTATTATATAAGACAGGAAGGGCTTATTGAAGGGCAATACCTTTAATTTTTGGCTTAAGGATGGAGTGCTTATACAAGTTGGATGTTAAATCTGGATGCTAAAACAAATAATTTAATACTACCATCACAAATATACTATTAAGTCTGTAAATCTTGTTGTACCAGTATTTGCAATGAATCGTAATTTTTTCTGTAAATATGTTTAGCAGCATATGTATGATAATGCAATAGAGAAGGTATGCCACCTAGTTCCTTGACGGCGAGATTACTCTGAACAGCTAGCGCCTGTTAAAGAGGGGAGATTACGAAGAAAGGGAACAAAACAAACAAAACAAGATGGTTTACAGGTCAAAGTGGAGTGAGTTGGGTAAATCAGAATTTAATTAAAAAAACCCTGAAATAAACAGTGTTAGGTCTTATTACCGTTTGAGTTCAAAATGAACCAAATCACTGCACAAAAGCAAAGAACATTGTCACTGATATTTTGCGGTTTACGACATTTTTTATCAAAAAGATAAGTAACACAAGGCAAAATAGATGGCTTACATTTGAATACTTCACACTCCGTTTCTAAGACAATCGAAAGCCTAGCTTGATAATGCCCACCGTTGTGCACATATAGTTTATATATGTGTTGTGCAATATTTAGACAACCGATTTCATCTGCATTCAGTGTTGGGTATTTTGTAACAGTCTAGTGGTTAAGGAATCGGACTCACATGTGAGCGGTTGTGTGTTCGAATCTCGCCTTGCCCGATATAAAGACTATCAGCAGGGGAAGGCAATTGGAGACCACCCCTGTAAATGTGCTCTCTACTCAGGACATTGAACACTGTAGCTGTGAAATAGTCTGCGCTCGAAATCGAGTATGCCAGAAAAAAAGCAAAAAAAGTGGTCTTAACAGAATTCTAACTCAAAGTTAACAATATCATAAATGCAATACAGAAGTCCTGTGTGATATGATAGACTCAACTCTGAGGAGATTATATATACAGCCAGATCAAGAACGTTAATTTCCGAAAGTGCGCCACGAGCAAGAGGCAGACTTTTTTTATGCGTACAGTGAAAATTTTGGCCAAGAAGAGTTTTCGTGGTGTTCTACGTTGGCCTTATATGCATATGGGCATCCAAAATCTCTGACTTGATGCTAATAGTCGATATTTCTAGTATGGTATTTCTTTACCCGGGTACTGACCACTGTACCATACCAGACCCTTTTAAACTTTTTATCACTGGCTTTTAATTCAAGAATAACTTTATCATTCTCAAGAAGTGTACCAGGTGACTTCCTAACCTCGTGAAAACCGAAGTTTGCTTGAGTATTTTTGACACCTTGGAGAAAGAGGAAGACAAACCTAAGCTGGCACTTACCGTTCTTTAAACATAAGACAATAATTGTTTTCATAGATGATGATTGTAGTTCTAAATAAAAAAAATAGCCAGGTATATTACAGTTAAGTAGATACTAGAGAAATAGAAAAGTATATCACCAACTGGACATACTTTTTTATTTCTCTAGCATATATTCAAACGTATCATTTCTATTCCTCTCTCCTCAAAAAACATTACCGAAAATGATATTGGAGGTTTTACTCATGCCCTACGGGATTAAATAGTAAAGTCATATTTGATTGGAAAAGTTTGAAACGTTTCGTCACCCCTGTGTGTACCCAACAACTGTGTTTGTGGCAATTTTCTTACCTTATCTATGAAGCATTCACTATATATTAAATCCCTACCGCACATTGAAAGGAGTATGATATATTTTCTGCTCATTCTCTTCTAGGTATTCTACCATATGTAAAAGTTGTGGATAATTTTGAAGCGCAGTACGAGGTACAAGTTATCGATTTTTTACTTCTTACTGTTAAGAAATCTTGATGATCTTACAGATTTTGTTCCCAAGTAGGAACATTCATCTGTAGGAGCAGATAACCTAAAGCATTTCTCTCTGACAATGCTTACACTGCACATTAATCACCATTACACATAAATCTATATGTTACTAACAGTAGTTAATATTTCCGTGTTATTCTTATCTGCTTACCCAATTTTGAATAGCAAGAATAGCAGTAGTAATTAATACAAAATTTTTAAAGCTGAAAAATACCCAAGAAAATGGGGGGAGATACTATACGACGATCAATATATCAAATATATGAAGAGGAAGCTGATACCAAGGGCCATCACAGCTGACAGGACTGAATGCTTTCATGAATCCAAACATGTCTCTTGTTATCTATAGTGTTTGGATTATTCTTTTTATAACACTGTAACTAATTGAAAGTGAAGAAGTAAATAAAGAACGTTCTGTAACATGAAGATAATGTACACCGAGTTTTAGCACTTAAATAATGATAGGACTGAGAAGACATTGTACTTTATAACCGAGTTTTTAAACTAGCGATTGTTCATTTCGACTTTCTATTATATGTCCTAGTATATAGTTTGTGTGGATGAAATGATACAATTCCTATGGCCAATAGCATTATTTATTTGATTTTTGTGTGAATCAGTTTGTGTTGTGTTCCTTCAAAATTCGATAGTACAACTGAATACGTGCTAGGATGTATATTCACTACGGTCATGATTATTTTGTTGTTAATTTCTGTTGCTATGTAAGGTATTGAAGGCGAATGATTAAGAACACATGCTTTCATTAGTTTGTTATCAACTGTTGGTCTAATTTGCTAGTCATTTCCAGTATATGGATCCAGATAACAAAATTTGCCAAACATTAACATATGTAAAAAGGAGAGATGCTTTTTTTAAGCTGCACGAAACGGCGAAAACGTGTTAGTACTGAAAACCTTTTTCGGCTGACACTCCTCAGAGTACAAAATGGTAAAAACTGATATTGGGGAGAAATCAATAAAATTGATACCAAAGTGTGTTCTGAAGGCAGCCAATCAGAAGTCTGACTGCTAGATTGGTGGTGTGTTGACCAATCAGTGTGTGCGGAACTGAATGGTTAACCGGAAAGTCCCGATAGAAAGATAAATTCTTTTTGTTTCCAAAGCAACGTTTTCTTAACTTTGATGTGGGCGAATTTCAGGACGACTAGGTGAAAGGCAGATTTATCTTTGCATATTACGCGGAAGCGATCTTCCGTATGCACTTTTGCACAGTCGGGGTTTTCAAGCTAGTGATGCCCTATGGCAGAGTGACATTGCTTGGCAGTGCTTTTGGTTTTAGAAACCCGATGAGGTTGCTTCCTTGGGGAGCGCGTAAAATTCTAGAGAGTACTATCCTAGAATCTTTCTACGTGTACTACCCTAAAAGGATTTTTAACCATAGATGTAATATTCCAGAATCAAATTAGGGTTAGGGTACTAGTATCTACTCTCACAAATGGATTCAAGGAAAGTACATCTGGACAAGAAAATTTCTATAATAGTATAACTTGGCAATTCTAGGTTAGTATGTACCCTAAAATTCTAACATTTTATGTCGACCCGAAAAATACAAAAGTAAACCGTTAAAGTGAAATAGGGTACAGACAGGCATTGAATTTTCAAGAAAAGAGTTTGTCTGGCGTACCAGCATACCAACGTAGGACAACAGGTAAATTTGATCTTTCCGCATTTTAAGTCAATGAGCGACAAGTAGGCCTCTAAATATAAGGAACTTGAGTAACGTTAGTCGCTGCAAAAACATGGTGTTATTAATTTTGTAAATGACAAGTAATAGATATGTAACTACTATTGGGTTGGTTTTTTGTTTGGCGATTCAACTTGGCTGAAAAGCCGACGAACTCAAGTCATGTTAGATTCCTCTAAGATAAAGCTATCTATTTGTATTCGTTTGTGTTGTACTATGTACTGCAATTTTACAGTTTTATCGATTAGGTACATGGTTGCATTGACACCTTAGCAAGTAATGTACTTCACTGTTCCCAATTTTCTTGGTTATCCATGTTTGGGTAAATTCTTGAATATTTTTCTTATTCTCCTGAATAGTACATAACAAATGAAGAAACGCTGTTTACATTCAAGACCAACTTTAAAGCTCCACGTTACAAATTGATAAGCATTAGCCTAGACTCACCGGAAATGGTACGTGCAACACAAGACAGTCATTGATATGTCTTCAGTAGTATCTTTCGAAGCTTTCACTTATATTTTCTTCCTGGCCTGGATGTTGCATTTGTTTTTTACGTACGAGGCGCTAGTGAGATACAAGGATTTCTTTGCAAATCAAAGAGCATTGAAAAAACTTTGACTGACGTTCTAAGCTCATCTGGTTTGTTTTATATGGTAAGGTCAACTTTAAATGACTCATTTTAACATTTTGTGTACAGAAACTATAATGAAATAGCACATTTATGCACCAACAAATGCAAACGAACGTAGGATGGTAGTAATATGAGTCAAACAATTAATTCAGTTGCTTTGGATTTGGACAGTACGTTATAAATCCGTTAAAATGACCCCTTTCAATGTGACTGCAATATCTCTAATACTGAAAAAATGGATTGTTTTATGTTGCCTTAAGACCCGACAAGGTTATGCCTCGGGTGCCACCGATAGACATGCTAGGGTTGGTGATGGACGAGAAATTACTAAACAACTTCTCAGCAGTCCTATAAAAATTGCTTAGATAGTAGGTTTACTGTACTACATAGAGCTTGAAGTTATCCCCGTTGACGGGTATTTGAGCCAGTCTCTATTGCACATTACAGCCGGCTTCGTGCAAGCAAAAATACTTTGGTTTCGAACTCGCGTTTTTTAAATTCTTAACTTTTAGATTTCAGTTTTGGTGTGTTCTTTGCTGGTGATTTATGTTTCGGATGTCTCAGTAGTTTGTTACCATCAGTATCGATTTCTTTTTATTCTTCCCCTAATTCTATGTTATTTTGCACAGATATTGTGTATAAACATTCTCCATCCACTCACTAATGTCTTGTAAACAGTTATTTTATTATTCTAATTTATATTCCATTGCCAATCAACCTGACCGTGGCATATCTTACCTTAATGCAGTGACCGGCAACCCAAAATGTGGAAGGAGCCATACTGGACCAAAAAAACAAAATACAAATATGTCTGGAGCCGCAAAAAATTGAAAGCCTTATATAAGCCTTATAATGAAGGCAACACATGCTGTATGTATCTATATTAGTTATATCAGCCTACTATCAAAATGACTAAGTTGTCTACAAACACATATTGAGCCTTCATCATTTTCCCTGCAGCGCATCCTGTAGAGAATGACGCACCACATGACTACCCTGTTGTACGACGTCGCCTCAAGTTTAGCTTCATTACAATAATAATGAATTATGTGTCATTGCTTTGATGAAATTAAAGAAATGCAATAAAGAAATCCGATTTTTGATGTCATTTTTATTTTGACACTATCGGCTGTAGTTGAGCACAAATTGTAAGGTTCTAAAAACGGCATGTGTGTTGGCCCATATCTCTGTTTGGCACTTGTACAATTATACAATCATTATCTATGTTTTCTTTATAGAATAATTGGAAAGATTTGATTCCAGAGCGGGAGAAAGACGTCTTAAACTGGTCCGTGTGTGTAAATAAGGGAACTCTTGTCACGTGTTACCTGCACGATGTCAAGGTGAGAAAGTTGCCCTTGAAATGTAATTTGTCCATACTCATACCTATCGTACTTCTTGTAAAGCGAATGTTATCATGGGACCTCAATGCCGATATTTAAATTTATAATGATATTCAAATTTTATCAGAATTAATACTGAATATCTTTGTTTGTTCCTACTCTTGTTCTTTGGAACAGTTCGTATCTCGTGCAATTTAAGAAAACATGCTTCGCCACGCTCTAGTCACATCAAATTGGAAGAAACAGGCGATCTATCGTTACTTAACGTTTTATTAGGTTTAAAGTTACTTGGATGCTTGTAGCCGGTAAAGATCCATGTCTATACGTAAGTGTATAATAACTGCGTATTCGTATGGTCGGGAAACGTCGTTTAAGACGGGAAAGGAATAGAAGATTCTCATTTAAGAGGTGTTGAATTATCCTTTTATACGATCATTTAGATAAGCTCCATAATGTCATGTGATATTACCATCATGTGATGGTCCACTTCCTTGTGGTATGTCATCTCATTATGATTTGGTAGACCATTTTTCCACTTCACATACATTTTTTGAAATAGCTACATGCTTCTTCGACGATGATTACGCTTTAGTTCTCTTCTGCTGCAGTTGACTTTGATGTCACGTGATGCTGTGTGACATTGAGCTCACATTTAGACTGATTTCACTGATTTGGACTAATCTGCTTTTAGAACAAACTTTATCTGTATGAACTCAGCTCTGGAAAATTTATGCAAGAACTGGACTTGGATGTGGGAACGGTAACTGGTTTCTCTGGAAAAAAACGAAACACAGAGGTTTGTATGCCGTTTTGTAACTATTTTTTGTTGCTTCGGTAGGGTTTTTATTGAGTTCTTATCATTTGCGATTTATTTATGATTTGTTGCAAGGTTGCGCATATATAATTTGAGGCGCTGTCAATTACTCCGTCTGACGTCTCGTAGCGGATAACTAGGCTGCGAGAAGCAGCTATGGCAATTTCTCTCTCGAGAGAGAATGCTAATCTTCAAAGTGAACCGTTTTACCTACCAATACCATTATCAAAAGGTGCCAAGTTATCAGTGCTCCAGACTGAGTTACTTCGTTGGACTACGTTAAGCCGAAGCGAAAAGAAGCGAAAAGGTCAGGCTTGTATCAGGTTCCATTGAGGGAGACTGGTTTACAAAATACATTGCACTACTTTCACAGATGTTCTTCTCGGGCAGTGTCAAGCAGAAGCACAACTTGCCGGTAGTAAGCAGTGCGTATCTTACAACGATCTAATTTTGAACTTTGCTTTAATTTAATTACTAAATTAATTTAATTACTGAAAAGTATGTCGACGTACAAATCAACTTAATTAGTTTCCTGAATATAGTTGTAAACCACTGGTCCTGTGGAACATAAAAGCATATTTACTCGATTTCGAGCATAGCCTATTGCCCAGCCAGAGTGAGCAATGTCCTGAGGAGAGAGCAATTTCCTTCCTCCACCGATAGTCTTTTTATTGGGCTAGGTGGGATTCGAACCCATAACCTCGGGCATGTGATTCCGAGTCCTTAGCCACTAGACTACAGCGGCTAAAGTAGGTGAGAAGCATCTTACTTGCGTTAAAACTGAAGAAGGGCTATAATTAAGTGCACCTTTTTGGTTCTTTAAAGTAGAAAGTGGATTAGCTCTGGTTAATGAGCAGTGAACGTCTTTACTGTCAGAGTTTATACACCTCTCCTTTTACCCATGTTTACTACACAGTGACGACTGTTTATATTAAACACTATACAAATTCAACAAATTGTTGTGAGTGCCTTTCTTTTTGTTTAGTGCATCAATACATTTATAACTGTCTTCTAAAATTTGTATGGCAACCTCTCTACTACCTACTAAGTTTCGAAACGCTAGCATTTAAAGGCCTCCTTGAACCAATGATGAGTTGATGACTTCATAACTTTTTTATATTTCAAAGCTGACGGCTCCAGATGTCTAAAAAGGCTGATATTACAGTGCAGCAATATCATTAGTAAACTACAAGCTGCATTGTACTTAAGTACGTGTACGTTTATATGGGTGCTTCATATAACTTCCTGCATAGCATCGTCGTTTCTAATCAAATACTTCATCATGCAGGAGGGGCTATCTGCACCTGGTTAATGAGGCCAGCTGCTATAGGAATTTAACCCGCAAGGTACTTGATTGTTGAATAGTGATTGTGAAATGGTGAAATCATTCAATAAAATTAGCTGGCTTGCAAGACTTGGTTGGGATTTGACTAAAGATATCAATACCTATCTAAACCATAGTAGATAGCGGCAATGTACTGTTGAAAGGACTTTTTTAAAACTTTCATTGTGAAATTTACTTTCTACCTTGCTTTTCTTCAGATATTTTATCAGTTTGCATCGTTCCTGACACCCGGGCGAATTTTTCATTGTGATTTAGCAAGCACAGACTTAACTCCGAAGGTAGGAAGTGAAATGTATGCAGATATTGTCTTCTCCTCTTGTTTTCTCTTGTGACCCTTTCTTTTCATTTTTAATTTGTTTTTGTTACTTGACTTGTTCTTTCCTTTCTTCCCTTCTCCCTTCCCTTCTCCCTTCCCTTCTCCCTTCCCTTCTCCCTTCCAATCTGTCTTCCTTCCCTCCTCCCAGTCTTTCTTTCTTTCATTGTGTCTATATTTGTTCTTTCATTCACTTCTTTTTCCTGTTTATGTGAATCTTAGCAACTTTTCCTCCTTGTAACTCACTTTCATTTTAAATCTTCTTTGTTTATTGTTTCTTTATTCACCTTCTCTTACCTCCCTCGTATTTTTCTCAGTTGTATGTGTTGCTTACTACCCACGTCCACAGTTCTCGTTTGTATTAGAAAACATCAAAGGTCCCGTTAGTGTGATTGCTAATAGTCACCAGTAACAAGTATTGCAATATTATCTTTGTTATCGCTGCTTTTTTACACGTTGTTATATCTTATACTCATTTAGATATTTAGGCAAATAGAAGTAAAGGACTTTGATTCAGCGCAGTTTGTAACACAACAAGTGTTTTTTGCAAGTAAAGATGGGACGAAGATTCCAATGTTTATTGTCCACCGAAAGGTGAGTTACACTTGGAATTAACTTTACTGTAGAAATACTTTTTGCTTGTGGAGGTAGGTTTCCGAGGCTGACTTAAAATGTCTTTGATGACGAGCACCATCATGAATAGTGGCACCAAACCGCAAAAACGACCAAACGCGTAAGCCGGGCTTAGCTGACAGGGTATTTTAATATATTGTCGCTAAACACTTGGAAGTTACGTTAATAGTTTGCTTTGTATTACTCTTAACAACTCTTCAATTTAACAGAAGCTGCTCATACGGGATTGGTGAAGCGATGTGTTTTGAGAGGACTGACGAAATCCTTGTTTGTCGTGGCTTCAAAGCAATCACAAAATCGAAATATTTTATTGAGAGTTTTTGAAGACGATTCATGATCAGCTTCTTGCCACCCAATAGAATTTGGAGTTAGAGGTTTCTTTAGCCATAGAGGCTACACATTGCTGAAAGAACATGAGTTTTAAGAGATACCGTAGTGAAGAAGGAGAAAAATTGGGTTATTACATCTGTCTTAAGAGAAGTAACGATAACTAGACTACGCAGGAAAGCGCACGAGCTCTTTCGAAATTGGAAATACTGCACCTACTGAACACATTGTTTTGCTATTATTTACAAAATTAATTTTATACCAGAGCGCTTTATTTTCAAGCAGGTTGAAAATGTTTTCTACACTCTAATTACAAGGAGGACATTCTATACTTTATTACGTAGTTTGTTGGTGGTACAAAACAATAAAACTGCACGAAATAGAGAAAACATTTTAGCACCGAAAAGCTTTTTTCGTTTGACACTCCTCAGAATAAAAAATCGTCAGAATTGAGATAATACGTATATTATGTTACGTATAATAACACTGCAAGAGATGAAAATGCTGATGCCTAGGTGCTGGACAGGCATGGCTTATAAGACCTTACCGCTATGCAGCATTTTACTTAATGTCAGGCACTTATTTGTTATTGAATGGGGTTGTAGTGCCTTTACACCGGTGACTCCTGACAATACTCTATAGAAAATGTTTGTTTCAGTAATATTTTCCCTGAATTAAATCAAGTACATTTGATAATTATTAGGATTAAAGTTGTAATTTTCATTCAAGTGTGCAGAATATTTGTTATAAGATAATTTTATGAGGATAATACTGTGATTTCGATATAAGGGTGGCCTTGCCTTAAGAAACGTCTTGAAATGGACTGAAAGTAAACAAAGTTATTCAAGTCTACAGAAATGGTAGTTGATTTTCGTCTACGATAAATTTGCATGAAAAAGCGAAACCAATTTTGTGCTGTAAAGGGTTTTCGTGTGACACACCTCAGGGTACAAAATCGTCAAAATGGAACACGACAGGGAAGGAATAAAACTAATACCTTACTGTGTTTTCAACGTAGCCATTCAGGACTATGACTTCCAGATTGATGTAGTTTTTACCAATTAGTGTGATATTTATCATAGTTTTTCAGCGAAAAACTTTTTGCACCTACAATTTTGGACTTCGAAATATGCAAGTTTCCCTAACCCCCGTTCCAAAATATTGTTAAGCTTAAAAACCAGCATTTTGGGCACTTGCATGTCAGACCTCCCTGCTGCTAAGCGGAGAGGTCTAGAAAACAAATAATACCAGGAATGAACACCATGTGGCAAGTGCCTTGCGTGATTTGTTCTATTTTCACCGAAATTTAATAAAAGTTTAACGTCTATTAGTCCAGAATAGTAGCGACGGTACTGTCCATATTTGGGCACATTGAACCAAATGCAGGCACAGTTTCTCATACTCCAGCTTCTTTCTCTCTCTGAAGGTTGCGCCCCCCGTCCTTTACATTACTCATGCAGAAGGTCTTTATGTTCTGCCAACCAAAACCTTTTTTTGAACCTGAATATTGTTACATCATGTTCGTTGTCTCCCTTTTATTCCACTTCACCTCATTTCACAACCATCCACAGCGATTTAAAGTGGGAAATGTGTCAGGAAGCCTCATACCGATAGGGGAGATAAACCGCAAGTAAACTAACATTGTACCGCTCAGAACCTTCGTGGATGTCACGATATGTACAGATGAGGAGGAAAATAAGATTTAAGGAGAAGATCTTCCTGCAGTAAACGAACAGAGTGTGAAGAATTGATGGTACAATGAAAAGCTGAGTGATAGGCAAAAAGTAAGGCAATTCAAAAACAGGTTTGTAGAAGGATGAAAGCTACAAATTGATCTAAGTTGCTGGGTGTCTAAGATTGATGGTGTTACGAGCATGGTTTCTTAACAAGAATGATGTGGCCTCTACAGATTTATTAGAAATGTTTAAGGAACAAATGATGGGAGGGACAGAATGAAGCAGATGTGTAGTGTGTACGTCAACATGTGGCTGCAACCCCCAAAATGCTAAAAAAAGTTGCAATGTTTGTAAAGGATACTAAACTTCAGCTGCCAATACCGCTGTAGTTAAAAAGTGATAAGGTGATGGGGAGGGCGAACGCTACTATTTCTCCGTTTCTAAACGATGTAGACATCTGACATATACCTATACAGGTTCGCAAAGGAGTGAAATGGAAGGCTCACAACGAAATCAATGTCATTAGCAAACTCAAGTTTTTCTGCTAGACTACAGAGTCAAAGGTTGAATGACCGTTATAGAGCAAATAAAATGTCAAATTTCTGCTTATTGTTATTGATCGTACCTTATGGTAGAAAACTCTTAAAATGTTATCCGCATTTCTACATGCTACACATCATGATGTCGGTTAACATTACCCTGATACGAAAGCGAATCTCCAATGTTACTCTCCTATCCTCCAGTTATCTGAAAATAGATAGTAAACCCGACCTAACATCATGTTAATGCCATAAAGTTAGTGCACACCATTAGTCTCTTAAGGCGTGCGAAATGATCGTTGTGAAATGCATATGGCTAAACTCACTATGAATGTGTTGCATTAGGTCCTTAACCATGGCTGAGATTGGTTTGAATGTCAAGAAGAATTCCATTGCCTCATGAGTGCTCGCTGCCTCTTAGAATGTGTACCAAAACGTTCTGTTTTTTTCTCCTCTTCCCCTATAGTTTTCTTGTGGTTATAACACTGCTTCACTGGTGTAAAAAAATGGGAAATATTCTTTGAATTCTTTGCTGATTTCACTCTCAAACTAAACTCAAACTTGATCAGAGTTTTTAAATGCTTTCAATGGTCTTACGGTTTTCTGCACATTTTCCAATGCTGTTGCACCTGCGCGGAAATTAAGGAGTGTC
>JAAAKL020010620.1:0-14224 GCA_010016065.2 Carybdea cf. marsupialis auct. non (Linnaeus, 1758) | reverse complement strand
ACAAAACATTAACAAAGCCGATCAGATAAACATATGATAGCTACAACAGTGTGATCATGTCGAAAAACAACTGAAAACGCAGTGTACACAAAACACGACAGATAACACACATGACCATACAATTGGGAGATGGCAACTTGGTTTTTGAAAAAGAGAAAGATTTTAAAAAACCTGCCAGCAGAGTGCAGGGTTTAAAAAATTATGGAAACAGCTTCCAAACGTCGTAGATGAACCTGGCACCTAGCTCTATAAACGATGGAGAACGTTCTACCATTGTAGCGGTCGACAACATCCCTGTTAAAATTATCTTTTGCGCAATGAGTAATTAAACCTCATCCAACTTGCAATTTACTTGACAAGCTCGACGAGATTGATGGCATTCAGGGTTCTTACAGTCTCACACAACAGCTGGAATATGCTTCGCGTAGTAATGCTGTTTATCTACAAAGAAGAAAAAGCGGAAGAAGCGGAGAAAGAAGAAGAATAAGAGCGAAAAGATCACATTTTCAATGGATATACGAGGTAGAGCGGCGAAGAGGATATCGAGGACGATGAGGAGTAAGAGGAAATGAGAAAGAAAAAGAGAGGAGGAGAGAAAAAAGGAGTCTTATAACCAGCAGCAAAAAAATATGTAGGCTCGCTCTTTTGGATCTTAAAGACGCCACTATTATGGTCCGATACATAGAAACACGTAACAGTGCACCATACCAAACCATAGGTATCACGGGCTCCAAATGTTCTAAAGAACTTGCACTGTGGATCAAACAATGCTTTTCCAGTTAAATAAAACCATTCTCTCCTTGGTCCACCATAATCGAGGCCTGTATGAGAATTGAGAAAGAAAATCTTACATTTCACTGTTACATTCATATCATAAGTGGACAAATAACTTACTAGTTGACCGACTAGAGCGCTATAACGGTTTCCCAGTAAATATCTGCTTGATGCATTAGGCGGACATGATATTCTTGCAACAAAGAGAAAGCTATCAGCTTCACCATTCTCTGACATTAACTCTTATCTTGTTCAACAGATGTATTACTCGTTTTTGAATCAGAGTTTACAATTCTAGTATTCCCGTCCTATAAGCATTCTTTTCTTTTAAAAGAAAGTCTCTTTCATTCAAAACGTTCCATGATTCTGTTCCTAGCTCAGTTCCACTGTTGTAGTCTATCGTTTGAGGCTCATTTACCATATTATTATTGTCCTTTTTTACCTCGTTTAGTTAGGCTATTTGATCCATATATAGTTAAGTTAATTTGTAGATTGTTACACCCTGAATATGATTTATTGAAAACCTAGAAAGCTTGGATAATACAGTTCATGAAGTTCTGTGTTGCTCAAATGTGCTTCAATGGCATATTCTTGGTTGGATTTTGTTCTTTATTAATAGGCATTCTAGGGAGAACGAGTGTTACGAACATAAAGGGTTAGATATTCAATTGTCTAAATTTAGAGGAAGTTGTTGGAGTGCAAAACATGATCACTTTCATGCTTTATCAGTTTTCTTTGTAATTTAGATTACACGTTAAGCTGTACTTCGTTTTGCAATCAATCGCGGCTATTTCCTTTGGGTCACTTACATTGAGTGTAAATTTATTGTAGCATAGCAATGGTGTAATGTTTTTGGATGTATTAAAATATGGTTCCAAAAGACTATGAAGGAGAGATCAGCTGAATTTTAACTTACGAAATATAACATACCTTATAATGGCCTACATTATAAAATTTTATACAAGTTTTTTGGATAGGGAGAACTTGAAAATGCTCTCTCTCACTAGATAGTGGAGGAAAGTGAAAAAATGTCACCATCGGGATTCGAACCGTAACATTCAATGGGGTATGTACAATTACAGGGACCGGGCACTAGTCCTTCTATGGTCATGTATCAAGGCATAACGAGGCTGGTCCCCAGGGTCTGGATGTCCATCTCTACTGGTTAATGTTTGGCAGCCAAAATGACGACCACAGAAAAGCAAAAGTATGCTACTACCGGTCCTCATAGCTCAGTTGGTAGAGCATCACACCGCGATAGCGTACCCCGGGTTTTAATTATGATGATAATACTTTCACTTTTTTGTAGTATCTCTTTAAAATGATATCAGTCGACGAAGGAATGCACCCATAACTAGTTATAAATGTAAACATTACATTTTAGAGCGTAGCTTAGTACCAAACCGCTGTCAGTATGAATACCCAACAGATGGGATTTCCTCTTCTTCTGTTTTAACACTCTTCTTGTGTTAACTTCCACTTGATAACCTCTAACTCTTCATTACACTTTTCGTATTCATTGTTTACTAATGGTTCCCTTTAGACGCATATGTATTTCGGTTGGTAATGTTCCATACTCTTAAAATAGTTCGGTCTTGTAAAATTATAGGTCTCTTCCAGTTGATGATTGCAACAAACACTAGAGCGGCTTTGTTAACAAGTTGCGTTAGATACTACCAAAGTTTAAGGTACCAACTTAATCACGTACATGTGCGACTAAAGGGATAGAACCCTTTTGGTTACCAGTATTATCAAATTCAGCCACTGAAACTACTTCATGATAGACTGAGCTTTATCACTTGGGTGCTGCTTTGCTTTTGAAATCGCATCGTCAACAATATGAAACATCATGTTTACATTGGTTTCTAAGTTCAGGATTGCGATGCATCTAGGAACAAGCACAAAAACTGGCAATTCTCTTTGACTGGGACTTGTTTTAGTTACTTTCAAGTGTAGACTCCATTGATTTTAGATACGTCAATGCATCGTTTTGCTAATTTTGAACGGAAAATCTTTATTCGGCTGATGTGGTGTTAACGACAACACGTAAAACGTCTTAGGTTTCCCCGTTTAACAATAACCCTTTTCCTACATCACAAGTTTATCACTTATTCCTCTATTTTGAATACCCTGATTAGCACATACGATGGTTGCATCATCGGCAAACAGGCTAAGTTGGTTTTCTAAAATATTAACCAGTCATTAGTAGAGACAATAACTAGAGGTAATCCTAAGACTAAGCCAAAGACGGCACAACGTTAAATATTCATTTTCGTTGCCTCAGATCCATCTAATTACGTTGTTTAAAATTTTCTCTTTACCAAGTTATAAAATGATGTCTTCCTAAACCCTATTTTGCATAATTTGCATTATACAACAGAATGCAAAGGACCATATTAGAATATCGGAAAATCGATTTACCAGGCGGGAATAGCAGTCTTGTTATAATAATGTTACAGTGTAGGCATGTACTTCGTTATTATTTAATATGTTATTATTTATACTAGTAATTAGTTATTATTTAAAAGTCCATAATTATAGCCTAGCAAAAGACGTAATCAATGTTCCGTTCTTTGGCTTTCCACCCATTTTGACATGCGGCATTTAGGACTATTTTGCTTGGTTATACTATTCATAACAAAGGAGCATACTATATAACACTATAAAATTCTTTTTTAATTAATGGCACCATGCAAGTCAATACCTGTTTATCAACATTGTAATAGTTATCACGGTAATTAGGATTACTGATATTGCACACAAAGTTTGACGTATCACTCGCCTACCTACGTTTTCTCACAGTTTCCAAGATTTTTAAAATCATGGAAATAACCACTTGATAACCTCGCAGACATTAAAAGAAGGAAGGAACTAGGAAAGAATTGACAATTTCCTCCATTAAGAAAAACCATCTACTATACCTCACCTAGCTCTCCAAAAAAGTTAACTTCAAAACATTTGCTCCAGTCCTGAGTTGAGAAATGCTTTGTTTCTTTGAGAGACTAAGGATAAGAGAAGAAATCTCCAATCAAAATTGGCTTCACAACTTTGTGTTTTCTTCTATATTATTAGTCGAACTCTCCGGGTTTCTGAAATATGCTATAAAAACTATGTGATCAGCTCTAGCACTATTATCACACTCTATCAACCTCGGCCAAATGAGCTAGGTTAAGGCACATGATTATGTGCTTCATTCCTCTGGTCGCCATATTAGCTCGCAATCCTTCAGCGGTGAACATCAAAATCCAGCTCTACTTAAACTTGGATATCAGACTGTCTGCGTCACATGACCTGACATGAAATTCAAGAGACCATGAACCTTAGGACGCATTGTCGTAAGGGGAAAGATTCCAAATGACAAGCGTTTGAATCCTAACATATGTCATACAAGTATAACTTATGTCATACAAGTACAACATATGTCATACAAGTACAACATATGTCATACAAGTACAAAATACGTCATAAAAGTACAAAATATGTCAAACAAGTATAACATATATCATACAAGTACAAAATATGTCATACAAGTAAAACATATGTTATACAAGTACAACATATGTCATTCAAGTACAAAATACGTCATATTATGGGGCAATATAGTGCTTTATAATAATAAAAGTGTGAATAAATTCGCAGAGAGCTTAAGCTCGTGAACTCGCCAACACCTCACCTACACTGTCAAGCGTATAAATTCAAGTTTGATATTCTTTGTTAGAGCACAAAACTCCTATTTTTAAATTGCAATTGTACGGCTACCTAGTGTGTACTGACATATTTGATTGAATTTATGGGGAATCTAACACATAAACTGAATTGCTTAGTTGTGTAGCTGCAATGGTGAACTATTTGGCAAACAACGCTTCCTACCCAACCAAAGGGTGGGGAAATAAGGATATTTCAAAAGCAGGACGAAATAAGCTTTCGAAGGAAAAAAAAATAGCCCTTATTACAGCCTCGTATTAATTCCCTGATCTTTTTCTTACATTAGAAAACTCACAGATCAGCAATTTCAAGAGCATTTAGGACATAAATAAATTCGTTGGTACAAAAGAGGTTGAATTAATACGAAAACAGCCACAAAACAGCTATGGGGGTTGCCCCGCCCGCAACTGCTCAATCCACCCCTTCCATATTAACATATCCCTGCAAGCCAAAACAGGGAAGATATAAGAGTTACCTGGGGAGGGGGGGAAGTAGTAAGACTTTAAAGCCAGAATGTTCAACATTGTGGAGCTGTGCGCTTCAAGTAAAGCATATTGGCATGTCTGTTTTCTGCGGTTTAAGTAACTCCCCCTACCCCACACTCCTAAATCAACACTTTAAAATTCCTGTTATAGCGCTGTAAAAAATTTCCAAACTTTAAATAAGACGTCGCTGTAAACTTCACTATTTACTCATTTAAATGCAATCAATAGAGAGATGCATAAAAATAATGTTGACTCATAATATCTTCAAATGGTGTTAGCTTGCAAAATAGGATTGTATGCATTACACATCATGTTGTTCTGAATGGAACAGGGGAACGCACATAAACAGGTTGGGGACCACTATCATAGAGAACGAATTCAAATTACTTCAATAAATTAGGAAACATTTAGGTTGACGCTTTTCGCTTGGCACTCTTCAGAACCTTACACAAAACTCTTACTGTATACAAGGGCAAAACATTTACCGCCGACGCCTTGGAAAACATGACGTTGCACTGGCTCACTTAGAAGGGAAAATGCTGAAAGCATGTATTCGGCGAAACACGACGTATAATACTACACAAAACAAAACGTTAAAGATCGTTCAAGCCCATTTTGGCTCAAGGAGTGGTAAAATAGCAATTTGTATGTTGAAAGGTTCACAATGTGTCGAAGGTCCTACTGACACAATGAACCTACAAGTACAAAAGATTATTTCAGCTAGAAGTTGAGCTCGTAAAAATATAACCGATTAGTACATCCGTTTACGTAATGCTGCTGATTAGAGAAGACACTAATGACAATAGATGATCGCTAAATGGAAAACCAAAAAATCAAACAAACTAATTTTAAAGTTAACAAATGTAAGCAAGAAGGACGATAAATTCTAACTGATGGGCATCGCAAGCGATAATGACGGGTTCCATTTTACTCAATGTAACGTGAAATGTAAACATTAAGTGACCACCTTGTTTACACCCAAATCTGTCAATAGTTACCTCCTTTGACATTCAGTTGTTGTTTGTTATCTGACACGAAAGAAAGAAAAGTACATTTCCCAAACTTACATCTGACAGCAAGCGATCTCGTCTGATTTTTAGTGTTGTCTTCAGCTCTGCTGATTTACTTGATACCTTCCTCAGTTCTGCATAAAAATATTCCTTTTTATTTTCAAAATTTTCGGACCCACCTGTAAACAAGAAATACTCAATCGAGATAAATATACGTCTTACAATGCAATAAAAATGTCATCTCTTCCCATTCTATTTCTCCAGTATCTGTTCATATCTGAATATCAGTAAAATAGGTACAGTTTTTCAAGTCAGTAAATTACCCAGTGACTTCTTGCATCACTTAAAAAATCTACTTCTTGTAATAGGCGTATGTAGCTTAGTAAGTCTCTATTCGTTTGCCAAGAAAAATATTTGGCAATCAATTTCTTAACCATTTGCTTCCAGGTTTTCCCAAATGGCAAGATAGTTCTCAGTAAGGACTTCTGTCAATTACATTTTATACACGTTGAGACCGGGCTTTAAATGCAATAACCAATATTGCGAATTGACATTCACAACGATCGAGCGGGAATAAGCTATTTTCTTATTTGACTCCAAATTTCTAGTCATCAGAGCGTGAAATAAAAGTGTGTATATCATATATGTATTCGTTTTAAGCAGCTGCCACGGTGTTCTATAGCACAAGCGATGAAAATAACATTGCCAGAAGTAATGTTTGTCACCATCGTACGCCCTGGAAAACAGTCGTCCACCTAATCGATCAATTAGAGGACAAGATATTTATGCAAGACGTTGCAGCTAAGCGTGGGTGATCTGTCAAACCCTAGCAGATATGAATGTAGCTCGTAAACTAGGTCGACTACAATGCCTCACCGTGTTCAAAGCCACTAGGAATCTAGTGACAATGCATCTAAGTGATTCTCTATAGGTGCAAAGATTAAAATCTACTGATCTCGTGACGAGTATCGGAAAATATTTTGCTTGTTCAAGAGCTGCAGTTCTTTAATCACCTTGCCTTCTTGCAACAGCAATTCAAAATACAAGTGCATGTAGGCCAAAATTTATTTAGGCCAAATACGAAATTAAAAATAGGGCGTTCCGATAGAAAACCATTATGAAATGAGGACGTGTGCATAAAACCTCGATGGAAAACAGGTAATAAAAAAGATGCAATGGGAAAACAAGTTTCGGCTAGCTTGCCTTTTTTCTAGTACTACTGCTTGATACAGCTACAGAAATGTTCGAAGTTGATCGACTGTCGAGAGATACGTCCTCCCCAAAACTACTTCTCCTATCTTCATGTTGCAAACTGGAGACGTATTCTTAATCGAAACTGAGCTTAAAAAGAATTTCAAGACAGGATAAAACCCTACCATCTATAGCACCAAGTGAGTCGACCAGAGTTAGAAAATTTGAATACATTGATGTTGCTTGTAAAAGTACAACAGATGTTCTATGGAATGGTCAACTCCATTCCATTTGATCTGGGGATGACCGAAGACTACATAAACAAAGTCGTGGCAAGTAGTAACGTTGTAAAGCGTAACAGTGCAAAGGTTCGAAAATAACCCCACGATTATCATCCTATAGATACCAGGCATAGTCAAATCATATATCATGAAGGCACTCTCACCAACAGCACTGCGTAGGTAATATCCGTACACTGCGATTAAAATTCTTCTCTGAGACGACGCCAAAACGAATGACTTTCCATTACTTTCTATTGAAAACATTGGCTGTTTAACCACTGGGTCTGTAGTTTCTAGTAAGGTAATCTGCAGTTGAGGAGAGAACGAAACAATTCAAAAAGTATGAGTGGCTTCACCTGAAACTTACTCTGTTATTGTACGGCCAAATGTGAACCTAGCTATGAAGTAAAAATTAGTATAGTATCTGCATCGTTTTAAAGGCATTTGCAGTCAAAAGCATCTGAATTTTGCTTCGGGGAATCAGATAACTGAAGATGCCACCAGTTAATGAGAGGTGATGACTGGTACTAGTCATGCCTGCAATGAATTTACATCCTCGCAATTAGATATCCAAAATTACTCATTTAATTCCGCGGCAAGCGACAGGATCGGCAGTAGCAGCAAAAAATCCAATCTTGCTGCAATTTTGTTCATTCATTCTTTATTGTACTATTATTAATCGCCACATATTCCTTGTACAACCGTTAGCATTAAAGCGGCGTCTTAAGAATCTGATTATCTAATTAGCAAGTATCAATAACAAGCCGTACAATTACTAAAAAATAAAGAGAATTATAATCACTTTATAATTTCTTATGCTGTTATATGGTAAATGATACATAAGGGTTAAAGGTTGTATTTATGGGTTCACAACTAATGCTATTTCATAGTATATTGTACGGCCCTACACTCAATTCATGTAAAAGAAAATCGCATAACTTATTTAGTTATTTATTGTACTGTTATCAGCAAATTAATATACAGAAGTTAAAGAAGCATTATCGTTTGGAGGACTTCGTCACCTGATGTTTGATGTTATAGACTGCGTAATGTACAGCATGAAAATGTGTTTCTGATCAATCTAAGCCTAAAAGGAACTAAGTAGCTTACATTGCTATATGCATTGTTATGTATATGGCGTTTAGATTTATGCAACGACTCAATTTAAATGCAAGTAATAGCAGTCCAATGTCCCAAGAACTATATTTCGCTAGGGTGCTACTATTTAAGATTTAAACTTGCCAAATTCCTTCTCATATTATACACCTCCAGCCTTTTCATCAGTAGCCATTCCACATATCGTACATGTCCATAACTGCGTAGCCTTACCTCCCTCGCACTCTCCATGACTGTTGTCAATTCTTAGATTTCTTATGCCATCACTCATACCTGCCACCTACCTTCGCTTCTAAACACCTGCAGCTCTGTTGGTCTGAGTATTGCTTTCTCCGTTCCAGCAATTGCTCTGTGCAATTTGAACTTGAGTCTTACCTGCACTCTGCTAAATTTTACCACTTTTTTCCACTTATCGCGTTCCTCATATTCTCTCCCTTCTCATGCGCATTTCGTTCTTTTGGCCAAAACTCACACCAAGATACTTTAGAGAGCTTTTTCACCTGCGACAGGCATTAGCAATAATATTTGCTTACCTCCTTTCTTTTAACTTTTACATATTATACGCCTATTTAACTTTAACTATTGACTATTTAACTTCCCGGAGTATAAAATCTTATCATTCGGTATTCAGGATTACCATAACGAATTTTCAAAACAGTGTCAACGAGGCGTTCGGATACCTGACCAACTACTGCAGTTCCAACTGTTGCCGCCTCTAGGATCACTCTTTTCTCCTTCCCTAGAACCCCTTGACTCTTTCAATATCTTTTTTACATATTCCTTCCACTTTTTCTCTATTATCTGTAAGTTGATGCCCTGTTAAGATCCATATCTTCTTGTATATGATCCCTTCCTTAGCTTAACTGAATTTGTTCGTAGTATAAAAAATAGCAAGCGATATTGATACTACCTCTTCTATGAATATCGCCTTGCATCCCCTTGTCATAATCACGCCATCCCTCCTAAACATCATACATAGACCTTTTGAAAACTTCTTCCATGTTTGCGTCTTATCCGATGTTCGCTTCTCGTGGGTGGGTGGGTGAGTGTTCCCACCTCAGGGTGTGATATTTATGTGTATCACTTACACGACTCGTCACCAATCCCTTTGTAATTCGTTATCAAGGCTATACTATATGAATGTCATCTAAAATCAAATTAAAATCCTTTTTAAATCGAAACACGATATCAGTCTATTTTACTCATTGGCAGTACAATATAATAATGGCACAATATTTCTCTTCTATTCATTTATTGTGTGCTTTTAGGGTGCAACGCTTCACGCCCCAGAGGGAGGTTAGCTCGCAGCGATCGACCTTGAGTCCACCAGATGTCAATCAGTTAAAACCACTGGTTTAAGGACACGACAATGAAGCTGATTCTGCACCACCTTACAGGCTCATCGAAGTTGCTGACAACGAGGAAGATTTATATCAAGCCGTAATTGTTGATTTTGTATCCGCTTCCTATGTAAGGATGATGATTACTGATTTTGTTCTTTCTTAATACTCCCTTGGTCTATCTACGTTTTCTTTATTTATCCCATTTATAACTAAGTAGAGGCTTGGTCCAAGTGTCTAAGAATGCAAATGTTCGCCCCACCCCCAGCATGATTATTTCTAATAAAAGTCCCTCCAAATGAGCGACTTTCTTCGACTACCAACTCATAAATGAGCCCTTTGGCTTCTCTTTCGAAGAAATTTTGTCTGCAATCAAAAATCCATTTCTTACCTTCGTTGACGGCTTTACTCTCACTTTGAAGAGGCACTTGTGGAAAATCTTTAAATAGTATTCTTTGACCGATAAAAACTACAATGAGATCAAATAAAAATTAATGCTGTTGGTATAAGGCTTTTAACTTACAATGGGAATATGCCTGCAAGAAAAATCAGTGCCTGAATCTTCCTTGAATCAACACAATCCCTTTTTGCAGGTCATACAACTAAGGCATACTGCCCTTCCGTTATTTTTCGTATGTATAATATGTCTAGTCGCTTAAAACAACATCATGACTATGAGTGATATACTGTTACTGAAAAAACCGACTCAAACTTAACATAGCACCGCTGATATCGAATATTCCTTGATACTAGAAACTGAAGTCGAAATAAAATGGTATGATACAGTGCTTCTCGATTATTTGGTTGTGTTGGGCGAACGTTTCACAAATCCGGCAGGAAAATTGAAATGATAGGATAACAAATGTCACCTGCTTCCTGTCTTAAATGCATTTAAACACTTGATTTTTACATGTGGCTTGTCAAGGTTAGTTTTCTTTATGCATCGCAGCCACAAGAAGGTCGAATTATCGTGTGGCTGCCAACGCTCCAAAGAAAGTAGTTTAAATCAAGGCTAATTGAACAACGAAGACATATCTTACTACCGATAAAATAAATGCCTAATAATAAGTATATAGATAATCTCCTCGGACCATTTTTGATGCGCAGGGAAGATTGATAACAAATCTCTCAAGAATCGGTTTATTGAGTAAAGATGAGGACTAGTATTATTTGCTACATCAAATTAGAGACGACCGGTTAATCGAGGACCAGATAATCAAGGAAGCATAGTATACCTAAATGACATACTACATCTCATGATTTCTAGCTATTTTACTCTTATTTTCCTAACAAAGGTTCTTTCCTTTGTACTCGCCCTTTTTCTCGCTTAAAACTTCAACGGATTGCAAGGGCAGTAAACTTATGTCCCCGGTACTGCGCGTGTTATAGTACCGCAAGCGGTAATACTGCGCGGACTTGATTTTGTTTCGTTTAATTTTATATTCTTACATATTTTCATTTACCTACGCAATACACTTAGCCCAATGTCTGCCAAATCTTTAGAAGAAAGCATTCCTTTCCAAGTCTTCATAGGAAATAGTTTAATGATTGCTGATTTCATCTAATCTGTCTTTCATCAAACTTGTCCCGTTGGAGGCAGATATCACATGTGTGGTTTTGCCTCCATAACTTTTTCCATGTAGTACAAAAATACAATTGGAGGTTACTTCAACAGTTAAAGGATTGTACATAGTTATAGTAATCGATAAAATTGGAATATTCTACACTGCTGCTTTTTTCTCGGGAAAAATATCTATGAATAGTTTCATTTTCTTTCTTCATTCTTATTGTTAGGCGCTTGATACGTTCGGACCATGGAAAACGTGGATGACTTAAAATATATTTCATTTATGGTGACTTTTTCTTCATTAAAAATTGACGTAACCCCACTTTTAGACAAAGATCCATTCTTTTCAACCATTACTTGATTAGATTTCTATTAAATTTACAAAACCCAAAACCTGTGCCACCCCCCCCCCCCCCCCCCCCCACCACCCCCACACCCCCCCCCCCCCCCCCCCCCCCCCCCCCTCACCATACACGAACCCATAACCCACCCACGCACGACGAGCGCTCTACAAACTGATCTAGAATCATGTAAATAACCTGTGTTTTAATTGTTACTTATAATGACGTAGCATTCGTGATTAACCACTTTTAAGTTCTTGACACCATCGAAGGCGTTTGCAGCCCGGCAGTTTGTTGAACCCCTTGACCATCCACAGTCAGTCAGATCTACCAGAAATATCAATAGATTCAAGGCTTTTTCGGGGGTAATAGCAACAGATGTTGTAATAAATTCGACTACTTCACGGCAATATGCGGAGGGAAAGTGATGACGTCACAACTCTAAAGTTTTGGAAATAGTGCGATTTCACTCCAGATACATAGAGGCAACCCCGGATTAGGCTGTTTCCCACAATACAAGATCTGTAGCGTATATATTGTTTCAACTAGAGGCGTTTTAATTTCAAAAATATCTGCTCAAAACTCTGTTGATATTCCTTGGATCCAGCATAAAGTAATAAGGTTTGTTAGAAAGATTTAAAACTTTGAAAGTTGATATATCCGTGCTTCGAAAGAACATCAATCTTAATTTTGGTCATTGACGTTCTTACGCATAGGGCAACATGAAAATTGAGTATTTCTTCTAAAATTCAAACATTTTCATAATCGTGACGTCCTTCAACGAGTCAACTTCCTTCGATTTATCTTTATTTATTTCAACAGCTTTCATGCCGTAATCCTTAAAGTCGCAAATGCGCGACTAACAGTATGGTGCCACATAATCATCACTTCCCATGCATACTAATTGATTCCTACCGCGGAAATTGTCTATTAAAACAGTCTCCTGCTGCGTTAAATTATCCTAATGTGGCCAACCAAAACACCTTGATTCACTCATCAAATCTATCCGTCAATATCTCAACGCTAATAAGGGTTTTTTTAGCATTCAGAAGTCCAAAAATATTACAACCTACTTTGTACAAGGTTCATCTATTGGCTTCTACAAAGGTAAGTGTATGACCGGTAATTTAAATCAACGTTTAAGTGATTAACTAAAAAGGGTCGCTACAAAGTCAGCAACTTCTAATTTGCTTCATTATAACTACAGTTTTGGAGGGTACATGTCGCTATAAAATGTTTACGTTCCTATGAATATTATTGCTTTTACTTAGACATCCTAAGTAATGGAGTGTAGAAAACATGCAAGGACACGCCAACAAAAAGGTTCAATGGACACAAAAAAAGATGGAGAGTCTTGTCAAGAAAATAGCAACGGAAAGGGGAAAAATGAAGGCAAGGAAGTGGAGGTAGGAGCAAGAAAAGGCGAAGAAAGCAAAAAATGGGGACAAGCAGTATGAGGAAAAAAGAACAACAAAGGGAATAGGACGAGAAAGAAAAAGGCAGAGAAGGAGAAATAGGTGAGACGGTCGAAGAATGCAGCACGAATGCCCAACTTGTATATCATATTCATAAAAGTGCTGACCATAACCCCAATTGCTGACCAGTCTTTGATAAACACCAACTCACAGTAGCAAAGCCACTTTTAATTTGTCTAATGTAACTGATATTGGGGCTTTAAATGCATTAAGACAGTATAAAGGAGTAGTCACAAAGCATTGTTCATTTCTACAATAGTATTAAACGATGCCTTACGTCACTTAAAACAATAAATATGACCTCTGAGCAAAGAGTAAATTTCTCTTCAAAAACGCAGACACTCCATCCTCCTCTTTCACTTCAATGCCTCCCAGAAGGTAAGAAAATAAGTTGGAAAAATAACTGATCTTAGAAGAAACGTATTGGCGCCAACCAAGAAATGGCAGCAAAATTATGAGGATTCCACTCCTATAAAACTAGTTGATTGTCATTCTTTACAACGGTAAAACTATCTCAGTTCATCTGCCAGGATTGACACAGAAAGTATACAGTTTGAGTACATATTTGAGTACATTGAGTACATGGTTCATATCTATCTTGTCGTGAGTCGCGGTCTTTTTCTGAGTTACGTTTCGAAACATTCTTCTCCCATCTTCATGCTGATTGAGTCGGGAAATTTTCGCTGATTAATAGGGAGTTTTAGATGCGAGAACCAGGACGAGGACGAGGACGAGGACCAGTACCCCCACGAAGAGGTCTTGTCCTCGACTTTCACAAAAAACGTTTAGATGACAGCGAAGTCAAGTATTCTCGTAAACAAATAAGGGTGTTAATCAACTTGCTGCGCTTTACGCAGATGACATGATCGATGACGAGGAGTTGGTTTTGTTTATGGACGAAAATGAAAGCGGAATAGCAGTATATCAATAGCCTACTTG
>JAAAKL020010619.1:3398-14224 GCA_010016065.2 Carybdea cf. marsupialis auct. non (Linnaeus, 1758) | reverse complement strand
CAGTGAGCAATGCACAAAGCAACAGCAATGGTACCGTCTCAAGCCGAGAGTGCTCAACCTAACATAAGCTAGGGAGCAAAATACTTATATATATACATCTTCTCGTACATTGTACAAACTGATTCAAATCTGCTTTTTTTAAACTCTTATAGTAATAGAGTGTGATGGATCTACAATGCAAAGGTGCTGACCTAAGTTTGTATCTCAGTTTAATCTGACACATTTTAAAGGATACATTATTTACTTAAAAATATGAGAAAGCATTAAAGTGTTTTAACATGCGTGCATTCCAGAATGGCACAACATTATGTGCAATATCAAATATATCAATTCTTTTAGCAGTAATGTCCTTTTCTATCTTTACCTGTTCCAGTTCCTGTTGGATCTCCACCTTGGCATATAAAACCTGTTTGGGATAAGAAGACATAAAATTTTCCAACAACTTGATATGGAAACAATATTGCATTGTATCACAGGTAAGTTTAGAAAATCAACAGACCATTGGTTATCAAATAGTCCTGGTGAAGGGTCGTTGTTGTGATAAATATCATCCTAGAAATGTTAGATATCTCAGCTCGCAGCTAAAACATATGATCACAGTTCATTAAGAATGACATTTCACACTCTGGGGAGAAAACACATGTTAGGCATAATCTACGGCTCTTTGATGCATGGATTCATACAACTAAATATATAAAAAATAAGGTCATCTGATAACAACTACTTAATGGCAGAAAGATAGAATGCAAAAAGGCAAGCAACAAGACAATAAAAAGTTATATGTGCATATGTAAATCTGCAAAAGTATGTTTCAAAAACAACATTTATTATATCAACATATGAAGCATGTAGTTTTCTTAAAATCATGTGCAACAAAATTCATGGATGTCTTAACCCAGGTACCCTACACTACTAAAACCTGACTTAAATATCAGATATAAAATAAGACTTGTCAAGTTAGTACCTTTTACTATCCTATGAAAGATGGTGTCATTGTAATACCCCTCTAAGCAAAGCTGCACAAAGTTCCTGCAGGCTTTAGGTGCCTCTTTAGACCAGAGCTCAATGTCAATATCACCAACTGTAGTAACCAATAAGATCTATCAAAAACAACATAGTAAAAAACCTTCAAAGAGGATAACAGAAAAGTAATTGCCTTTCATCAAATGGAAATTTATGCATCGGTTGGGAGCATCTCTCATTCTCACTCTCATCTCTCATTCTGACAAACAATGTGTTAAGTCATAGTAATCGGCTCCTGAGTAGATTTTTTTAAATGGAGATATTTGGTCAGAATGGTTGTTCTGGCTAACTGATTATGTAGACAATATACAAATGAGCCATTTACAGTGTTTTTTGTGGCAGTTATTGTGATATCATGTTGACTTAGGCACTGGCAACCACATACATCATAAAATTGCAACCCTGAAAATGATGCACAATGTTTGTCAGTGAAGATCAACCAAGGCGTTGGTGATTTGGTGAGAGGGAGTGTTGAAGCTTATATCTAAGCTATGCACATTTATTCCAAATGGAAAATACGTGGAAGGCCATACGGGTGAGTACCATGCAGATGTAACATCAACATCAAGGAGTGGACATGCATAATGTTGTCTGAATGCAAATCCATTGTAAGATAAAGAAGTCATTACAGAGAGATACTGGACAAGTAACTGTTCCTGAGCAATCTTAATGGCACAGGTAATAATCTTAAAAACAGCCATATCCCCATAATCTAGAACACAAACACAAGAAACTGCTCGATGTTCATAAGCACTGACGTTTTATTGTATGTCACACAACATTGTATGTCACTTCTCTACTTAAAAAAATATGTTATGAGCTGTAGGATGCACAAATGTAGGTCTATGAATAGATCGTATTTTTGCTAGCTAGTAGTGGCCGTGGTCGACATTTGCCTTGACGTGCGTGCGCGTGGGGGACGTACGTTGTGGGCCTAATCTAATACACAACCACAGAGAAGAAAAATTACTTACCTTGCCATTTGTAGGCGGTTCTTGAATATAGATATTACTCATTTTAACTCTTAAACGAACGAAATAATTAACTCTTAAACGAACGCAATAATTAACTCTTAAACGAACGCAATAACTGACTCTTAAGCGAATGCAACATGTTACTGTATCCTGGAATTTGTTTATCTTGGATGGGAGTAAGATTGTTGCTGTTAACCTCAGTTTCACAAACTGTGAACGAGGCTCCTCCTGCTTAGGCCATAAGTGGACGTCGGAATTTTTAAAAAAATGTAAGCATTTTGAAAAGATGCTCAATTTTCATGTTGCCCTAATAGTAAGAACGTCAATGACCAAAATTGAGAGTGAGACAGTTTTATATCTATAACCTTATCATTTGAAGCTGGTTGATTTTTCAAGAAAAAATAACAGAGCTGATCTTTGAAATTCTAACGCCTCTAGTTCAAACAGAATGTGCACTATAGGTCTCATATTTTGGGAAAGAGCCTATTCCAAGATTGCCTTTAGATATCTGAAGTCAAATCTTGCTATTCCCAAATGTTTTGATCTGTGATGTCATCACTTACCCTCCTTATTTTGTCTCAAAAGTGTCATGCCAAACAGTTCTTGTCTTCTGCGTTGGGCGCCTGCAATGTGATGTGTTAATTGCATATAATATAAAAAGTCTCTTAATATTGAGTTCAGTGGGTATGGGTCACATACGTAAAACTGAACTATAAAACTATAAAGAGTATGGAGGGGCAACGCCTCTTGTGAGTCGTCCAATATTACTCCTGCCCTCTTGCTAAAACACAAAACGTACTAAACATTTTTGCGCTGAAGTCGCCACCGGAGGACAGATTAATCTCAGTCACGGAGAAAATGTGGAAGAAACAGTATAGCGTGTACTATTTAAGGATTTTTCAAGAAGATTTAGTGACTTACAAAGCGCACAAACTTCGTTTTCATCATGAGACCAAATTTGACTCAATTTGCAAACGGTTTGCAAATGTAGTGTGAACTTCGGTGGCTGCGTGGATGAACTACGGAAGGTACTTTCATTCGTATATTGTGCAAATCTGGTATCAGACCTGAATTGTAAAAAAGTTAAAGAAAGAGAGTGATAAAATGAGGTAGTTGTTGCTATGGTAACGAATTCTGTGGAAGACTGCTTACTTACTACGCTAATGGTGAATATGCGCAAGCCTCCTTTCCAAGATGTATTTCTCAGGCAGTAGCAAAGGAAATTTATTAATACAATAAATGGGCAATGACCCCTTTTTTACCTTTATACCCTTAATTTTCGCGAACTTAAAGCACCCGAATTAAAGAAAACAATAAAATCACAAAATAACAATTTTCTGCTCATAACTTAATTCCGTAAATAAACCTTGCTTAATCAATAACGACAATTTCAGGTGCAATATTTTCATTTTCTTGTGATGCTTCAAAGTCAGTAATATCTTTTTCAAACTCGTCTTCAAAATCGTCATCAGCATTGAAAACAGTTTCTTTTCGCATATGTTCACTGGAAATAATTGTCTCTGGTTCAACATAATATTGCTTCAGGTACTCCTCCATTTTTTAATTACTTCGCTCGAAGAACTTGCTTTCTTCGCAATGGGGAATTTCAATCCTCCTGTTGGTGTAGGCGATTTCCTGTACACTTTTCTTCGCACCTGTGCTACAAGCTCGCCCCTATAGTTGACGAAATAGTGGCAAAATCGAGTAATTTCCAAGGAATATGTCCAACAACTTTAAATTCAGACAGTTTTCCAGATATATTTCATCCCAGAGATATTGCAAATGGATCATGCACATTTCCAATCTCTTGTTTGACTTGCAAAATCTGTTCAAATTTTGGATTCAACAAAGAGTTATAAACATGAAAACTGCGTTTGGCGCAGTTGATTTCAATTTGTTGTTTCCCTCCTTGATCAGCCATGACCAAAAACTATTAAAAATCTGGTCAGCTTTAAAGTGTAGCCAACAGACACCGCAATAAAACTTGAGTGATTATTTTGGCGCCAGCAAAAAATTGTGCTCAGCAACATATGATTGAAACATTCAACAAATGTCAGAGAGACAACGTCAAAACCAAGGACCATAAGATTTGATCTTGATGTTATGACAACTTATTCCTTTGGGTAAGCGCTGCCCGAAAATTTGATTTTGCAAGTGAACGAAAATTTGAAGGTGTGCAAAAATATGATCCATTTGAGTGCATGAAAATTTGGGGCACGAAACATAGGGGGGCGAAAATTAATGGATTTAAGGTATTTTGTGTTTCAGTCATGTCGCCTAATTTACAAAGCAGGTTTGAAGAAATATTGAAATAAGTGAAAATGATTCGAACCCGGGGCCCTCTATGTCCCTCGGTGGAGTATTGGGAGGTAATGTGGCGACTAGAGTAGATTGAACAGTGTTATCATCGCGTCACCATAGCTCAGTTGGTAGCGCAGCATACAGCGATTGCTTGGGGGGCGGGGGCGGCTTCGAATACCCGTGTTGACATTTTCAATCTTTTTTTTCAGGTCTTCAGACTTGATCTTTCAAATTCTCTCTTCCCGGCTACTCAATTATAAATAGCCTCGAAATGGGCTAAGATGGTGCCCATTTACATAGGACTTTCACCAAAGCAGAAATCTTACTTCAGGACTGGATGCCCTTCCCAACATCCTCAATGGCTTGTTGGGGAATGGAACCCTACTCTGGAAAAGATGGAACGATTAAACCAGAGTACTAGCTTAAAAGCTGATTTGAGTTTCAAAACCTGAAAATTGCGTTGATGAAAGGATATAACTTATTAAAAGTTTTCGGTCACAGCAGCCGTCTGAAGTGAACGTAGAACACTATTGAAAAGAATTTATAGAAGTTGAGAGGATTACAGAATGTTGAAGAAACTGACTCCTAAATAAGTGACACGTTTTTGGACACTCATGCTGCTGCAAAAAATTATCTTGGCCAAGAAAGAACAGGCTTCTTTGTTTTGATGAATGCAGCTTCAGAAAGATGACACGGAAATAGCATTATTTCTCATACTCTAGAATGAATCACTTTGATAGCTGTAATCCAAGCTTAATTTTACAGTCAAAGTTTGACCGATTGATGAGTTCCCATCCGGGAAAATGGAGTTAGTTTCGCAAACACAAAGAGGTAAGATTTTAATGCGTTACTACATTAATTTTGTTGACGACCGGCAACATATCTTGCGTGATCCTTTCCATGCAATTTCTTGGACGTGCAGCCTACATACACCCAGTCACAGGAGTATGTGAATTCGTAAACCAATTAAACTCTTTCTGTGTCAGCTATTACTTCTTTTTGGGTTGCAGGCAGAGTTTCGAATCCTCTCTTCTCGATGATAATTTGAAACTTTCAATGGAGCTTGGATAGGTCGACGTGCCGTATGGTTTTCTTTCATGGTCGTCTCGCATCGAGCATTACGTCTGATCTCCAAAATTGATTAAAATTTGGTGTCTGTGTCCGATGGAGGATTTCTAGCTAATTTAGCGACTACAACTATAGAGTATACCACTGCAGGACATCGCCATCCACATGGGCTCAGATCGCTGTAAGAATGTGTGGATTAAACGTGTTTGACATTTCTGGGCTTAAAAGTGTGGAAATAAAGCAGCTATTGTCCCCCGTCGTGAAAAAAAGAGGGAGACGAGTCTCCCCGTCCCCCATAATCTACGTCCATGGACATCCATGGAAGTCCTTCTACTGCCAAGTCACATGGTGCAGAGAGGGTGGTCTCCAATTTTCAGAGCATATTATAATCGTGAGCCGCCAAGCTTAGTTGTTAAAGCCCAAGTCGCAAATAAGCGGGTCACCGACTCGAATCCAATTGGTGATATTTTCCTATTTCTCTTGGATCATCTTAGAACTGATAATTTAAAAATCCTCTCTACTCGAAAAGTGGCTGTATTAGTTACAAAATCTGTCATATTTTCCATTTCAGTTGGACAATGACATAGCAGTGTTTTCTTTGCAGATCTTGGATTTTTAGCCTTCAGACATTTTAAACTCAGTCGATAGTTAATTCAGTTGTCTTTCAAGCCTCAGAATGTAAAGTAATGCCTCTCTTGAACGTCTTAGTAACGTTTGATGTAAACGTTTTAGAAGTAAGAAAAGGGGTGTCTTGGATGAGGTGAATTTGATGGCTCCATATGTCTCACTTGCTGGGGGTAAGAATCTGGGGTCTAGCCTGGCACTTGATATGCAGCGACAAAATGCAAAATACAAACAATGCTTGACCGGTGAGGTGTTTCTATTTTAACGTCTTAAGTAGCAGTGGCATGACCAGCCTTCTTAAGCTGGGATTGGGGTGGGTGTGGCATGAAAATTTTCCAAGAAAACATAAAAAGATTTGAAACGCTTGCAGCTTGTAAAATTGCGAACACAGGTGTTGCTAACTCTATCTAGCTCAGGAGGAATATCAAGGATACCAGCCAATTGTCTTTTTCACTTACTTGTAATCCAGCTCTCACTTCTAATAACAACTAGTCACGTCATAATGACAAGATTCATGACTTCAAAGTACCAGAAACGTCTGCTTAGGACAAAGCACAACTTTTAATGCCAAATTTTTGAGACGAGATTGAATTTTGAGGGACGTAGAGGACATATATCCCTACCCCGGTTGTATATTACTGAAGAAATAGATTCTTACTAAAGAAATGTTTACGTTTCCTCTTACAGTTTTACGACACATTTCGGTATTAAGTAGATGGTTGATGTTCACTTCTTGTGAAGTCCAGTCTCTTATGGTTTCAGTATATTTCAAATTCACATTTAATCTCATATTTCCTGTCGTAAAGGTGCCTAGCTGACAAGATAGTTGGAAAAGGACCTGGAGCAATTGCTAAAAAATCATGGAAATAAAAAAGGAAGGGGGGTGGGTGGGTGAAAGAGAAATGAAGTTCAACAGTACAAATAAGGTTAATACTCATCAAAAATGTATTACTTCTGAATGTGTATGCTGCTATTTTCACAGATAAAATTCAATATTTTTATACAGCTATTCCTTTCCTATGGTTCGATAGATCCATTCTTTATGTTTGGCGACTTCTGTGAAAAAGATTGCGGATTTCCCAGGACGACAGAGAAAATCACCCCTAAGAATCAGGCCAAAAAGAGCACGATTTTCCCCTTTACTGCAAACCAACGGGCTACCATTATCTCCAAGGCAGGTCGTCTGATCCTTTTCCTCTTCAGAAACACCACAAATTATTCGCGCGAGATCTCTGTCTTTGCCATAAATGTTTGGTTTTGCAGTAGCAATTTTCTGTTTCTTAATACAGGAGTCCTTAGAAATAAGTTTCACGCCGATTTCTTTAAGTCTGTCTGAGATCTCATAATCTTTCCGGATGTAAGAGAGCATATTCTTAATTGGTGTATTGGCTCCATAACCTTTAGAAAAAAACAAAGCGAAGGTCTGAGATAAACGTCTAGCTTTTATAAAATCTCAAACATGTGCTGGACCTGAATTTGTATGGTCCAACCTTTTTACATATGTGTCACCATGTATATGATGGATGAATACGTGAAGGATATAAGTGACTGTGGCATACCAAGTAGGTCTTTCAGGCGATCTTATAGTTGAGCGCTCATACCCTGATATCAACGGAAAAATCGACCATCAACACAATCTCAAATAACATAACTTTTGTGCAGGTTTTGACTAGAACTGTAGAAAAAAACTTAATCAAATTGATTTTTTACATTTTACGTTACATTTTTAATTATAACCAATTATGAAAATGTTAATAAATGGGGCTAGGAATAACAGTGACAATATGATACGTAAAAATAAAATGTTTGTTTATGGTACAAAATCACATCAAAATAGAACAAAAAAGCGAAACCGTTTTTTCGTTTAAAAGATTTTATCGTCTGACACTCTACGAGAGCAAAATGGTAAGACTGGTATACGTATTCAGCTTACTTTAAAATAGAGAAACAGAATTTGGATAACCATACTAGGGTTGTGTTCTTGACCAATCAGTGTCCGTAAACCTTGGTGATTAACCGAAAGGGCCCAATGAAAAATCAAAAGGTAGAAGCTTAAACAGCACAAGGGGCCTTGAGGGCTCATTTTCTCTGTCTGGAGTTGATAAGAAGAGCTGCGAGGAGAGTGCGTCTCGGCTATTTCACCTTCTTACGTTTCTCTCTGCTCGTTTACTACACATTTTGAAGCATTGAAGAAGCAGCAGAAGAGAAACTGATAGGTCGTTTTTAGTTTTATTGTTCCTCAAATACTGCATATGCACAATGTGAGTTATAAGGTTGTATGATAAAGTCTTAATTGAAGTTTCAAGAGGATTATGACTTGTGTATTTAAGGCGATCATCAGATCACGCTTATTATGTCCTCCTGTTGAATAATAAATCTGTTCGATGATAAGGATAAGTAGAGGACGAAAATTTCATCAGCATTTACGGTCTTCGGGTTGGTCTTGAAGAATAAGTTGTAGTGGTTTCACTGGTTTCTGTATTCATTTCAAGATATCTAAAGCAAACATTGAACGAAATGTGGATAAGAAAAGTTAAGCAACCTGTCAAATGGCACGAAAAATCCTCCGCCTCCGTGATCTCATCGCTCGTATCTGCCAATGTGATTGGCTGGATATCATCCGAAATTGGGCGGGATATCTCCATCAATGCTACGTCGTTATCTATGGAGAATTGTTCCCCTTTCTTTCTTTGATGGGGCAAAATATAATCTGGGTGAACTACAATCTGAGACACAGAGAAGTTATGGCTTGCTGAGACGTCCTTTAATGACCTTGTTCCTACAAGATAAAATATGGCAATAATTACTTTAATATTTCTAGCGATTTGAAAGACTGGTAGCACTATCGTCATGACTAAGTCCCCAGTAGTCCCCAGAGACGGTAGAACCGGTACGCCAGGTACGGTACCAAAATTTTAGCCTTTTGTCGGTTTTTCATGCATTAAGTCGGTTCTTTGAAAATTTGACTTGACTAGTCGGCTTACCTCCTCCGTTGATGGTCGCCGAAATGCGGTTGCCACAATCTCGTCGGTCAGGATAATTTTGCTCGCCACAAAATTAAAATCATCCTTCCGACGTCTCTGGTCCCTCACTCTGTGCAGAGCGTAGGTGATGTGACGTGGCAGATAATTAACGTAGCCGCCGACAGTTAAGGTAAGATAGAGTACTATTTTTGTTTTAAGTTGAAATAATACACTATTTTTTAAAAGATAGTGATCAATGGATATTATCGCTGATCGGAAATGGACTGGATCTGGTGAGGTAAGTCAGTCAGCTCCCTTATATTCTTTGTTACGAGCTTAAAGATTCAGAGTTAAGGCTCTGAAGTTGGGGGTTCAGTACTAAGAGTGTAGACGATTTTTTATGCGATCAAATGTTTAGAAAATTTCTTTCGATATTGCAATATGATATTTGGTTTTAACCCAATTCTATGCGAAGATATATGTTATTACAAGAGGAGGGGGCTTAGGATCTCCCTCAATTACTCACAATATTTAAAATTTTGTGAAGATCTAAACACAGATATATTTCAGTTGTGCCTCGATGGAACACGATGAATATTATTTAACAAATTTTGCGCTTTTCATACGTAAAATCACATTTTTTCACGGTAGGTGAAAAATCCAGAAAATGGAAAATTCACAATCGCTTCAGTTGAGAAAGTCACAATGTCCTTGATTCAAACACACTTATTGGTTATAGGCGCGATGGCTCAGTAGTTCCGTCTGCAGCTTTGAGAGTAGAAGGTTCTAGCTTAAAATCTCACTCAGGGCGATTTGAAAATTCGCCTATCTCATGAATCTGCAAACTGAGCCATGAAGCTGGCCGCCAACCCAGCGGGTGATCCTTCCGGGGTCGGCAAATGGGAACCAGTTCATACTGGGGTCAAATTGTGGAAACACAAGGAAGAGGAGTGGCGCCCCCCCTGCCTTCGGGCAGAAACCATATGAAAAGGGAGCCTCCGGGTCGCCCTCGACTTCGGTCGAACAACTCGATTCGATTCGATTATATTTAGGTAGATTGAAAGTAAGCAAGCTATGGGTCGAGATAGAATATAATGTGAAACCCAGAGGAGTGGGGGTCCTGAAGGATTTGAGGGTTGAAAAGTTAAAGGAAATTGCATATACTTTATATGACAGTGATGACATTTAATTTACTCTTTTACTCAGGTATTCTAAACGTCCATTGGCGGAATGATATCGCTGTAATGAGCGCCTCTCTTAATTATCGGCAGTTCTGGGGAAACTTGCTGGCAGTGCTTGCAGATTATCCACAAGAATGAATAAATGGTTCACTTTTGCTACGATCTATTTATCTGGGATCTATGACTGCGCTCATTGATCTCAGAGGTCTGCCACACACACAACACGTAAATTACAATACACTGAACATTTATACTAAACTATTACAGCCAATCAAATTACAGATAAGACAGAGAGTAGAGGGTGATTGGCTAGTAAAGAATCTGAAAGGTGTTAGTAGATTCCTGTTATTTTACTATTGGTCAATATTTTTAATCTATGCTTCATTTCCATTACATTGCACTTGATTTTCATTCGAATAAATTATCAAATCACTACAATACTGTATGTTTGCTTTCTTTAAATGATAAAATTATGTTCATGTTACAGTGTTTCCAGTATGGGTGTATGGAAATTCGACTAACACAGACAACAAATGACGAATCACAATTACGGAGAGGCACAGTTAATATTACAATGCCTTCTGGTAAGCACATCCTTTATATTTTATATCTGTCTTATATTTTATATCTGTCTTATATTTTATATCTGTCTTATATTTTATATCTGTCTTATATTTTATATCTGTCTTATA
>JAAAKL020010618.1:0-14224 GCA_010016065.2 Carybdea cf. marsupialis auct. non (Linnaeus, 1758) | reverse complement strand
GGGACCGTAGCTTAGTGGAAAAGCGTCGTGTTGCGCAATGCGGAGACCGTGGGTTCGATTCCCCGTGGTCCCACGACCTTTCACCATCGAGATTTTATAACACCGATGTCTATATTCAGTTATTATACATGACAGTAATTATCACCTCCAAACAAGCATGACTGTTTAATGCCAAGAAAGGTGCTTTATCGTTACTTGCCTTTATATAGAGAAATATTGATAAATCCTCCCGCTTGCCAACCAACAAGATCTTTGGTCACTTGAAAGCACCAGAAGCACGGATTGAACTCTATCAATAAAATTTGATCGATGATAGGTACCAAGAGGAATACATTTATCACAGATAAATACTCCCTGATACTGGTAGGAAGATAAAATTGACAAATATCCTCAACACAGGCGAACATCTACCTCATGCCTATGGCTGAGCACCGGGGCTGTAAAGATTAGTTACACCTACTCGCACTACGTCACCAATCAGGACAAAACAGACATGATTGCGCTTTTGCTACCGAAAGAGTCTTCAACACGCCACAGGTCAGAAACTTGAAGTTATAATTCAGCTCGCATTCAACAGGGATAAGTGACAAGTATTTATAATTGAAAGAACTAACATGAACCCAGCTCAATAGGAAATTAAGGAAACATTCGCTCGTTACTTTCTGGTTGTAAAGCAGATTCAACGTCAAATCCAATCAATAAAAGCATCTTTCCAGGTATAATATCAGCAACACTTTTTATAACTTTAAAGCTCAGCGTTCATATGTATAAAATTGAAACTACACCCCTCCCCCTCCTAAGAAGGACAATATCTGCACTAAGAAGTATTGTGGTATTTAACAACACCGGGAAGCAAAGGCAGGCACGTAGGTGGCTCACCTTGGACAGAGGTGTGTAAAGGCGAATCATTATTTAAAGGGGAGCGGAATTTTTTTTCCGCAGGTAACCTACTGGTGCTTGATTGTTTTGAAATGAAAATTAAGCGAAGAAATCGATGTCCATTTGCATGTTTTAAACATCTAAATACAAAGTTAATAGTTTGTGCTTGTTCGTGGGAGATATTCGTCCTTATCATATGAAGATGTGTTGCAATGTGATACTTTGCCAAGGGGGATAAGCGGAAATATTTTCACAAGGGGATCGTATCCTCTCTTTGCCTCCCTCAGCTTCGGGTCTAGGACAAGGGGTTAAGTGTGACTACACAAATTCATAAAAGCTAAGAAAATAAGTTGCATTCGCTTACACTTGGCAGGCTTATAAATAGTTCCAAATGGAAATTTCCTATCTTCAGCAAATCGTGATGTGTACTATTAAACACGAAACGTCTTCTATCCAAGTTCCCTTAATTTGCACAGAGTTCATAAATTTGTCAATTGTGCAAAAGCACTTGCTATGTCGTAACACATCTTCTAGTGTTAAACGATGCTAGCTGATGGTTAGAATATATCATGAACGTAACACTACTTTTATATATACTCGATTGACATGTAGTCAAGGGGATATCAATTGACGCAAACGAAATCTAACGTCTTGATGTTTAGTGCTGTAAAACTAGCTTGATAACACGTGACATCACTTATTGGCAAAATTGGCTCCTACGGCTACAATTTCAGATTGTCCTTATCCCATTGAGTCTTTAATTTCCAACGATTCTCTTAATGGATGGGACCGGCTTCTGGAATCCTCATATGTAACATAGTGACCAGGTTACGAATATCACCATTCCTTAAGAACTGTTATTTATTACTAAAGTAGTTAAAATTTTTGGGTTACAAGCATAGGAGTTTACTCGCTAAGCGGATCCTTGTATACCAGGCTTATCGTTTATCATTAGGCCAATTGGGTTTTTTTCGAGTTATCGGTGTCTAAGAGTACTGAATAAGGTAAGCGTCTACATTTCCCAAGTTATTTATGAGCATTAAGACCAGTGGCGGTTTTGAAGGGTGCGGGGCCCTGGACGGAAAAAGTTTGCGGGGCCGTATGACGTCATACATTGCAAGGACGTTCAGGTTTACATGATCATACAGCGGAAGTTCCTGAGCATTTTATTCCTTCCAGTGGATACAGTTTCGAGTTTTCACTTACTTCCATGAGATTGATATGGGCAGTTAGATATATTTTTTTCTTCGCATTGAGGCGCGGGGCCTCGGGCCATGGCCCTGTCAGCCTCTCCCTAAAACCGCCACTTTATAGGAGGATGTGTTTGTCTCCTATAATCATGACTTCGCGGCAGCAATGGCAGCGTAAACTGTTGATTTCATGTAATGACTTAGACAAAAATCACTACGAACAGCATTTGTTGAAGTCGCACTGCAAGTGTGTGTATTTTCAGCGTTTACAAGGATCAGATATTTATTTACAGAAGAAAATTAACTGTGATCGAATTAATGACGTAAAAGAAAAATTCCATTTGTGTTGTAAAGACGTCAAGGTTTGACAACCCTATGAAATGATGCTACTAGTAACTATAGGGGGTGGCTGAATCACTACAAAGTTACTATTTCCTAAAAGAGATGTTTCGTAGGATAGGCTAGGGAACGCGGAACCTTCTGCGACAATTCAACTTCCTACAAAGTAGCTCCTTGAAATCGTAGTGCCATAAACCGAACGAATAGTAATAGATCAAATTTAAGGCGCTTAACTTGCAAAAGAAAAGGAAGAATAATTCAGTATCAAAGCGTCCTGATGATAGCGTACTCCACTTCATTTTATTTGATATTTGTCTACAAATAAGATGTTCCCTGCTCGGGCTGTGAATAGCACTGCCAATAGCCGTCAATCATCCGCAAGGCAATCTCTCATCATACCTCCCGATAAGCAGAAAGGCATCCCCAGGGGAGACATAAGCTCCCGGGGGCACAGAAATAATTGAGATTGGAATGTGTTATGTTCAATTCGGTAACACTAGTCACAAGATACATCAGCAAGTTCAAGGAAAAATTGGTGGTCCCTCGTGAGTCAATTTCATCAAATTAGACGGGGGTCAGCCGTTTCAATCTCACCCCGACTAGCACTCTCTTCTCTTCAGCATTTCTACCTATCTATAAATTGTATTAGCCCCCGTCAATAGTAATAACTTCGAGTCCCGTCGTCGACGAGCGGATATCTCGCCCAAGCAAATCAACAGGGAACTGTTGCATTCGTGTAGCTATCATGATGCACGGCTATATAAGGCAATGTTTATTATCAATAAAAATTGTGCAGTAAATGTTTACTTTCTTTCATTAAATAGTTTGTATCCTAAATCACTTGTCTTGTAAGTTTCGTTTCGTTCGGAATATATTTTCATTGTTTTCGGAGAGAAGAGGTGGTACAAAACTGCAGTATTTAGCACCACCTCAAAAGTCCTGATTCCATAACATACTGGAACATGTTCTTAATACCTGGCGTCTTGAATTTCGAAAAACTGGTGACAACTTCGCTTCAAAACACTGTTTGACCACCAACGGTATTGTTGCGTATTGGGTAGCCGCACTTAGTAGTACAAAGAGAATAATCAGGTACATTTATTGATAACTAACTGATCGTAAGTAACAGCTAAATTGGAGTTTGGCAGTGTATTCCCTTGCGTAAGCATTAGACGCTGTCTTTTAGGGTCCCCCTCTCCCCCTCTCCCCAGTTTGAAACAGCTGGCCAGAGCACTGCTTCTTATGTTCCATGCCTTGCTAAAGTGAACAACTGCCAGCTTCGTTTTGATTGTCTATGATTTACCACCATCGCTAGTAATATGACTCTTCCAAAATCTTTACCTTAAGAAATAATGCATTTTCCTGCCCTTTATGAAGTAGCTATAACCTCTGAATAACTTTTTTGGGTCTTAGGAGATCATTGAAGAAAGATTGATCCCTAGTCAATAAAAGACAAGCCCTGGACGTGGCAACTTTGCGTCGTGACAATCCAAGAAAATCAACTTTCATGTTTTGTGTTCTTGTCCTCATTGAGTTGGCTCAGGTACAACATCTCGCAGCGAAACAAGTATTAAGTTGAATAACAGAGATCAAGGTGTACGATTTCTGATGGTCTGATAAAACAATGGAACTTTGTATTGGATGAAACCCATGAGTTGCTGTCTCCAAACAGTAAGTTATCAGATGACACATAGGCCTTTTCAGAAATTGACATGCTTTTCATGATCTGATAACTTTTCTGTTTTCAGTGGTTTTGCGCACTTTCAAGAATGCAGTGTCCGGTTTCCTGGGATATTTATTCCCTCCATTATCATAGATAGCATGGGCGTAGATTCCGCGGGGAACGGGGGGACTGATCCCGCTCACTTTTCCGGATGGGAAAACATCTGCTTTACGGACGAAAAAAAAATTGGGGGTGGGGGTATGCTGTGGATCGTTTGCCCGGAAAAATACCCCTTTATCCGAATATTATTGGAGCATGAATCGATGGTTCTGCAGACGATGGGCTGTAAATGAAGCTTGGTTTGCGTAGCATGAACCTATCAATTTTGGGCTCCTAGAGCACATGAATAGTGACTCAGGGTATTTTAGCAGCACAACAAATTATACATTTAAAATCTTTTTTGCTAAAACGCTGGGGCCCCTTGCCCCTCGGTCACCGCGGCCTTTGTTTTGGTCATCATTTTCCATGTTGAAAGCACTTCCGTTCGGCAGGAATGTCGATGCAAAGGGCTGTACATATTATTTTGACGATGAGAGGTTGCATACAATTTTATCAAAGTGAAGGCCTATGTGTTCCTAAAATCAGCTATACATTTTGTTTCTCTTTACAGATCTAACAGTTGAGGCTGATATGCAGATGATATTATTCTTCGTAATGCTCTCTAGACTTAAATCTTGACAAGTACAAGCTTATATCCAAAATATGCCTTTGTTGTTTAAGCTGAGGAAACGAAACGAGGGAAACTTGTGCCCTGATTCCCTACCAGCATATCGCGAGTCGCTGCTTACAACTTCCGCAAAACGTTAGTGAACCATTCGTCGTAGATTGATGTTAAGTTCACTTGGATGTTAGGTGAGCGTGTGATCTGAATGTAGTCAGATTACGTCATTGCTATTTTTAGAAATCAGGCGACATATGGAGCATCGCATTGAGCCGTTTCGGTGATGGGGTGAACAAGCAGACAGACAAAATAAGTTTGACATGTCAAATCGAAAGAGACGCTAGAAAAAAGCCCGATATGGTATGAATCGAGAGCACATTCTCAGCGACAAGGGCCAGTCAGCTTATGAGTGGAGAGGGCAGTAAGCTTTTGATGAAATTGCATCATCCGAGCGCAGAGCACGTGCTGGCGATGCTTGCGTGGGTTGATGTATACACAAGTAGTTTCCAAGCAAACAAGGAGCTAAGTACTGTAAGCTTACGCCTCCCTTGGGGACGCTTCTCTGCTTATCAGGAGGTACGATGACAGATTGCAATGAGATATTCCTATTCCCTAAGTACTGCATTTCAAATTTTCCTAAAATGGGCAAGATTTGAAAGTGTCTCGGAGCAAAGGGTAACAAAAGTTTCCAGAATAAACCACTAAAAGCAGGCGTTATCAGATTATAAAGAAAGTAAAACTTGACCGGGGCGATGTCACAAGATGTACCGAACTTCTGTCTTTAGTATTTTTGCATTTGTCGCATCTTAAAATAGTAAGGCTAGGCTACCTTTGTTCTAGACTGTGTCCACGGTTCTGCATGTTCATCACATGTTTAGATAAAGGGCCCCTTTCCATTGTTTCTACGATTTGAGGGAATCTTGACATTCCTTGAGTTTACCTCATGACGTCTCACAGATATCATTGTAGATACTGGTTGGGAACAATCTTCGATCATTCATAAATCACGAAACTTATAACATGAAATCAAAAACAACCTTATGTAATCTTGGAAAATAATCTTATGGGACGTGCACCTGGTTCCAGACAGTCAATCAGAAATCTCCTTATCGTCTGTAATATAACTGATGAGTGGTGTGACCACGGGGGCGTTTTACGGGGACAAACATGTCACCCCACTTCTCTGAAAAGTAAATCTCGAAACTTGTCCATATCGGATATTGAAATAGTGGTTTGTCTTACAGATGAATTTGCGATTGCTTTAATTCATGGGTTTTGCCGCTATGACTTACCTTTTTGTGATTGGAAGGGTGGGTTAGAAATGCATGTAAGAAACCTTAGCATGGCATCCTGTATATTTCTCTTGTGTTAGATAGGAGTAGCCATAATTGAAATGCATAGACGCCGAGTTATAATTTTCCCAGGAGGGGAGGGGGGCTCAAACATGAACATTTTTAAAAAAATAGGGACATCCTTACTTCGTTTTTCCTCTTCGTATCAGAAATTTATCCATCGTATACTAACAAAAAGGGCTCAATTTGATGCTCAGTGAAATCTCGAAACGCATTTATTTAAATTATATACGTATAGATATATGTTTTTGTTTCATACATCTTTTTCTGTCAGTACTGTGGTGTAGTTTCCTGACTTTGATAGTAATTTAGAATCGTTTTGTGTGACTTCGATTTCAGTACTTGACAGTTCATTAACATCGAAGTGTGAAATGACATACCTACTAAATACTGTATAAAAAGTTGAAAACAATAAGAGTAGCTTGCTTAAAACAAAAAGGGGAATTTTCAGAAGGGGCCGAGTCATCACCTACCATTTCTTGGGGAGCGAACCCCCTATGTCCCACCTAATCGGCACCTATGTTGAAGTGTCAAATTTACATACCATTCGCTTGAGAGCTTCCAACGTTCTAAAAGGGGCGGTAGTGCCCCATTTGATAGGCGATAATATGAAACAATTAATCTGTATTGTTGAGATTTATATCGAAGATGGTAGAAAATTCGAAATTAAAGCAAGTGCCTTTAGGTCACAGAAAATTAAAGTAGACAGGACCGGGTCCAGGTGTGTGTATGGGCTGCACTGTCTCCCTACTTGCTCCAAAGCAATCCTTTTTCATTGAAGAATTTTACGTCTTGCTGCAAAATGTGAGGTACTGTGAAAGTCTCTTCAAGCAGTGTGCAGAAGTGTAAGCACATAAGAAGTGTTCAGAAGTGTAAGCACATATTCCCTAGATAAAAAACTCAAGATTCGCAACAAGCAGTGATGACACCGGAACTAAGGTGTCTTGCATTTTGCGTCGTACCTCCTGATAAGCAGAGAGACTTTTCCAGGGGAGGAATTACGCACCCGGGGAGTACATGTATTATTGAGATTGCTCAATAAACTAAGCAATCTATTTATATATTTCTTTACCATTTTGTTTTTCCTGGGCGATTAAGATGTGAGATGACATGCCCAAATGGGGTCAGATATTATGCCGCCGCTGTAGCCACCGCCACTGCCGTTAGAAGGAGCCGTTCTCAACGCTCACTAGTTGGGCGTACTCGCCTTCCTCGTTCGCATATATAAATTTATACTTGCATTTCGGTTTCTCTCTGTTTTTCTCTTCTTTTTTTTACGTACTCCAATCAACTCTTTCTCATGATTCTGGATCAGCCATCACTGTAAATTTGACAAGTTATTTAGGGGTAGTGCCACCCAGTTTTTGGAAAAAAGCAGCTGTAGGGAGCCATGGGGCCATAATCCCCCATGGTGGGCATTCTGCGATCAGTTTTAACTCAAAACAAAGTATCCACAGTGATTTGTCCCTCCACCCCATATTATTCATAATGCAATCAGAATAGACATATTTTTTACTCGCTATTTGATCCCTGAAATATGGGGGTTGGGGTTTCCATTTGTTCGCACTTCAAGAGATATCCTCTTCTTGACTTACATGCGTCGCCACGAAATAAGTTATAAAATCTATAACATGTTTGCAAGAATTTCCTATCCTCCACACCTATACGATACGTAACTGTACTGAACTCGGAGCGCCTTCTTTTTGGCAATCTCTCACCGTACCTCCTGATAAGCAGAGAGGCCTTCTTTTTGGCACAACCCGTCTCTCTTTTCTTTTACCTAACCCCCTTGCCCCATGATATCTGAAGTGCCGATGTCATCGTGACCACGTGAATAACGTTTTATCAAGCTGCTTTGAAACATTCCTATTGGCCAAAATACAAAGGGTGAAACACACAGTGCTCTCAAGTTACCTCATCTGTTATGCACGATCATGTGATCTGGCTGTTGACGCTGGGTGTTTGAACCGCTCTATTCAATTTTGTTACATGACGTGTAAAGTACCGAATACATTATGCTTACAAATCGCTTTTGATCACTTAGCGTCCAGGCTCCCTATTTTTAGTCTGTAAATTACCACTCTCATACCACAACGTCAGATGGCAGTCTTGTGACTTGTTTGACTACTACAATTACTTGAAGCCGATTCAAATCCAGACAACAAACTGACATTGACTGCTGGCTGGTAACTCAAAGACATCAAGAGAAGGTAAGTTGCCGCTTATTGATTGTAATTTTTGATGCCTCCTGCTTATCAGGAGATACCATGAGAGATCGTGATTTTTGTTACCTACCGAGAATAGTTGCTACCGCGAGGATTTTTTGAACCGGTTGTTCTCTAGCTGTTTCAATGACAACTTGGATCGTAAGTGAACTTAAATGTTGAATAGTCTAGGCCTAACTTTCTAAAGGAACTGCACATGTTCTTCGTAGGGATGATAGAATTACTGCTAAACATACACTGTCTTGTAGAACATGCTCATGGTTTAAATCAACAGTTGGTGAAGAAGTCTGCTTTTATTACCAAAGAATCTCCTACTCGAGTTGTAAGGACACCGAGTTTTTCAGGTTATCGGTCGATTTTTACGCAAGGAACATGACTTATTTGTGGGTTTCTTTCCCGCAATCATCATGCTTGGTAATGTAAGATCATGCGGTCTACAGTATGTGGTATCTTTATTAACTTGTCTGCAAGTTTTCGGGTGACAAAAAGCAAAGGAGTGCCATGTAAACATTCGTCTGTTCGTCGATTGTGGCGAGACCTTGCTTTTGAAATTATTCTGGGCGAGAGAAGCGATCAGGACAAGTAATGTTTTGACAACACGATTAAACTAACCTCGAAGGTTTTGCGATTGTTTCGACTTGAGAAAATTGTTTTTCTCTCATTGTTGCTGTACTATCTGTGACTGTCGTAATCTCAGGCTCCGCACCACTCGGCCTTTAGACAGTGACAGTCTTGTCTACTGCTCTGGGACGACCCGTTGTGTTGGTAAACAGTGAAATTTGTACTTAGTTGCTTTCACGTCAGTCTCAATTTCCCCATTTTATATTTTCAGTGCCAAGACATTGGCCCTCGTGAGCCCTGCGGTCATACGCGCTATTCCCCTCTATGTTCAGATCATGTGATTTTTCTATGTATAATTTTGACGCTTCCCCCCCTACCACAGAGTATAATAGAGAAGTGTCGAAAATGATACTATTACATGATAAGGGGTGTTGTAGAGTTGGTACAGTACACCTTCGGTTACTCTCTAGAAGGATGATATTCTAGGACCAGAAATGCGTTACCAAGTCCAGGAAATAGTTAACTATCTTGCCTCTTTGGTATTGATGTATGTACTTTTGCATACAAGATCATGATGCATGTGGGTTTTGATCAACACTTAAAGCCCAATAGCAGGTTAAGGTTTCCTTTGGCAAATTTTTTTATCTTGCCTTGTATTATCGCCATCGAGCAGATAGTGGAAGAAGGAGGCACATTAGTTCGTATAGATGGTAATAGTAAATCGATAGGTGGAATTTCAGATGGATATAGGAATTACGGGGGGTAGTAGCATATGTACATAATATATATGTCAATCGATTCATCACATTGATCACTGAAAGGATATGAAAGAAAATAAGGTGAATACACCCATTCCAGGAGGAAAAGAGTGTGTAAACCACCACTCCAACACACAAAGGATCGCTTGGTCTGCGGGGGCTAGCTCTCTCAGAATAGAAAAAAATGCAACAAAGTACACAAGATGTTTATCTTACCCACTAATCTGATCTATACGGTATAAAGCTAATTGGATGCACATGAAAACAACGGAATGATGATTATTAAATCTTCAATGTTTGCAGGGATAAAAACATCCCTGATAAGTCGTGTTTTGCGAAACTTCTGATAAAGGCGACAACATTTCCAGAACAGGTCCCTATGTGCTATCGCGACCCCCGTCTTCGATAGCACATAGCAAGAATTGTAATTACGAATTGGCCACATGCACGACTTTTTCACTGTCACTGAAGGGGGTCCCGATTATAACATGCCTAGTTCTCACTGTTTCAGTTTACTTTTTTGAAGTATACTTGGACAAACGGCAGTTGGTTTTTCTTCTGTTTCTTGGCAATACTTTTTTGGCAATCTTTCACGATTTCCAGCCTAACCCAAAGTATCACGGCAGTATCTTCTGTAATGCTGCGAATATGTTGTACACCATGTGTATGCAAATGCATGTAACGCGATCTTTTCGTATAAACAAATGACAGATATTGTTACAATTGATTACAATGGTGGTTTACTCGCCCTTTTCACTCCCCTACTCGTCGAGATCTATCGAGTGATACAAATGTATAAATAGATAGTATATAATACAACTATACCCCGTAATACCTAAAAACACAAAGTTTCGTACGCAACGAAAACGGCAAAACCAATTATTGTGGTCAACAATAGTAACCAGTTCGATTTTAAGTTCGTGTGGTGAGGCACTAGGTGATTTGCTTACTCTTAGACATGTAACGTCCTTGCTTTCCCCATGCCTTGGGGTTGGACGGCCCCCTGGTCACGACACCGTCTTTGTTGTTGGAAAAAGAGCAGAGGTTGTGCTTTAACCTCGACTATTGCTTCAAGTAGCAGAAAAACGCGTCCTGTCCAAATAATAACGTCACAGATGACAGCACGTGACTCGCTCTCTGTCGTTGCACGTGCGTACTAACATGTACGAACTTGTTATAGTGATGCCGATGCATTACCTTCACAAGTTTGTAACTGTACTCAGTTTTACGTATCAGATGTTCTAGATTCTATTTTAAGAGTTGTTTTTGTACAAAAATGCTGGTTGTCGTTGAATTCGTAGTGCGTTTAGTACTGCACTAGCGCAAAAGTATGATAGCATTGCTTATTCTGAAGCAGCGTAGCCCAGGCAGAACATGATCCGCTCGCATGATATGATTCTTCTAAAAGGTAACGCAATATGGAGCACTAGTCTTATTGATATGTTGTTCCCGTTTAGATCACAGCGCCACAGGTAACCAGTGAGAGTTGACCGCATTTGTAGCCACACATCGATTGTTAAAACAAACTAAACACGATTACTCTTTTCCCGTTGAGAAGCTAACACCTCTCTTGGGGATGACATTGCTCTTTACTAAGTACAATTTGAGATTTTGTAGTATTGCGAAATTTGCTCGAATAACAGAGGAGTCACTGGTACTTGCTGGTCACGCATATCGTGTTGTATTTGGTGTCAAATAGAGGACGCGCTGTAAACCTGTGTCTAGGCTCAAATTTCCATAAAAGGGAAGACTTTCTGTAACCAAGGGTCTGTTTTATAGACCTTTCCTGCAATCGGAGACTGGGAGTTGATAGTTTTCCAGAACGTTGGGTACTCGGTTACACTGACCACTGAACGAAAGAGGAACGCATTGAGCAGTATAGAGCCAGGGTATGTTTCTCGAGGGGGCTTCACTGTTGACCAGGGCTTACAGTAACCGATTGCTTTCGTATGTTTCAAAATGCTTCATTTCTAGACCTGATAGACCTTTGATGCGCAGCGCGCCCGATGTAAAGTTTGGTGAGGTGTTTTTTATTCTTTTCACTGTCGAGAATATAAATATCATGTTCTCCGTTCCTGCGGCTATCAGTGCGGTCGTGTCTATCACCGTTTTGATGATTTTGCTTCAGTCACACACTTAGATAAGCTAAAGTTTCATTTATCAGGTGATATAGAATAAGTTATTCTCCAGGATTTGTATTCTCCTGGGTGGGTACCTTCGTCTCTGTCATCTCTGACCCCTCAGTTCATCACAAGGTTAGGTGAGAAAATCATGCTAGACATGGGAATTGGACTGCCAAGAAATTATTCCACAGTCTAATTTTCGATCACGCCCGTTCTATCCCCTGGCCTTGCGAGCAGGCTTTCATTCAGCACCTCTACTACTCCGAGTGATAGATGGAATTCAAGACATTTTTCTTGAACCAAAAAGTTTGACCGTGCATCCCAGCGTTTTTAGAAGCCGATCATTGACGAGGCTCTCGTGAGAAAACACCAGGTAACGATGAGATCAGAAACACCCGATACCATTTGTTTCATTGATGATGCTCATGTGGTCGGTCATCTGACTTGAGGTCCTGATGTCACGCGAGGCCTTTGTGTCTTTTTGTGTTAAGAAGACAAAGGTTGTATTTGAAGGGCTACATTCATTCACACTTGTGACAGCATCAAAAGGTAGCGGTAAAAGGCACTCGGTACATGCATCGTTTCATTGCAGATCGAATTCATCAAATCATAGCAACTAAGATTGTCGGGTAGTATAGACGGCAGTTTCTGATATCTCTTAATTTTCTTGACTTTTTAGTGCTTCTGTTTAATCAACCTCAAAGATGAAGATAGTGCTTTTATTATGCCTGGCAGTGCCAGCTTTTACCAAATCGATAATCCAGGACCCAGAATGGCACGTGTGGAAACAGGTCCATGGTAAGAATTACGAACTGGAAGAAGAAGAACGGGTTCGACACGTTATCTGGCAAGACAATATGAAGAAAATTGAAGAGTTCAACATTGGAAGCGAAGATTTAAAACTTAAAATCAATCATCTAGGAGATATGGTATGTCTTATTAGTTTTTAAAGTAAATTTCAGCAATGAACTCAAGTTATTGTGTAAGAATTTATGACTGTCGGGCGTTAAATGCTATCGAGGTAGAACAGATCCTGTTTACCACTTCGTGTTGGGCCGTTTCTCAAGTGAAAGAATCTTGGTTATAGTTTGCTAAACTGTTGTCGCTGTGCCAGTTCTTAAACTTATTGTTCAGTGATTTATAGCAAATGTAACCCGAGAACCCTTTATTTTTGAGAAAGCTATTTACGAGAGGGATCAAGTTAAGGGGCCATAGTAAAAACCAGTCGAATTGGAAGAGTTTCGATGGTAGAATTTCGTAACTTGTATATGGTTTGCGTGCGTCATTCCCGTGACTCCTCTGGCCCCGTCGCCTTTGTTTTCTATTGGATGATTGTTCTTCGGGACAGATCGTAACACCACGTCAGTTTGGCATGCAAAGGACCCGTGTATTTTACATCGAGGAGTTTTTGATGTTTGAGCCAACGAGAGACCATTCACGCGATGGTCAAATTTACCTGCGCACCTACACCATGTTCTTGAGTGACTTTTGCTGTAACAATCAGTTCATCCCAGCCATGGTGTTATGGGTAGTAAAAAAGCCCTAGATGTACTTGTACATCCATTGATGAAAGAAGAAAAATTAACGAGGTGAAAGGGTGTTGAGATGGCTTTCACGAGGAAGTGTGACATCTGTGAGAACAAATATATCGGATAGCGCAGTGATGAAGTTGTACAGAGTTCAGTTATTTTTTCGAGCTTCTACGGATGTAGAACGTGGCTCGTTAGAACGATGTATTGATAATACCGTATTCTATCTTGTTCTACAATGCAAAAGAAAGTCCCCTTCGCGCTGAATAGAGATGTATAGACGAGAATCTTTCTTAGCAGTTGATGTATCGAGCACCGAGCAAGGGCCCGTGGTTTGATGTCTACAGACACGAGCATTGGCTTTGTTGGTCGTGTGTGTCGCTGGTGTCATGGTACGTGTAATAAGTGCATTACATAGATTGTAGATATTTATCATGTGGTGAGTCGTAGTCTTTTTCTTAGGTACGTTTCGAGAAAGACTCCTCGCATCTTCAGGGCATTACGGAGTCGACAAGTGTTGATATAGTATTATGTAAAATAATTACAATATACTGTTTCTTTGTAGACCCAAGAAGAATTTGCTAGGAAAATGAATGGTTTCATGGGTAGATCTGTATTTAATACGTCATCAACAGGAGTCACCTTTCTCGTCCCTAACAATCTTAAAGCCCCAGATACAGTTGACTGGCGAACCAAGGGATACGTCACACCCGTCAAGAACCAAGGACAGTGTGGTTCATGCTGGGCCTTCAGTACAGTAAGTAAAACGTAACAACTGCTTTGATCTCTCGTTAGTGACCGCTAGGCCACGCCGTATTTTGAGTAGGGCTTTTTAGAACGACAAGATTACAAAAGTTGTCACTAGTATTTTTCTATCTCTTATT